>WAAE01012979.1:3263-93327 GCA_013400495.1 Nicator chloris
GGGCACGGACGATCGGCGGCGAGGGCGGCGTTGGAGTCGGGAGAGGCGGGAGAGACGGCAGCTGGGGCAGGGGCGGCCCGAGCGGCAGTGGGGCCGAGTATCGGCGACGGGGTGTGCGGGACGCTGGTCAGCTCGGGTTGGAGGTTTTTGAGTCCGAGAAGGGGAGAAGCCTCCCCCTGAGAGCGGCGGGCACAGCGCGCTCGCTCCAGCCGAGCCTGCTTAATCACCACGGCAACTTAGGCGGCTGGGCAGTGCCCAGCACAGGAGTAATATACAAAAGTTGGGGAAGCATCGGGGTTTTTAACAATTAACACTTCTCTTAACTAACAACTCTTACAACAGTCACAACATATATAAAGTTTAAAACAGCAACTTATTTATCACATATTAGGGCTGTAGTTGAGCTGCTCTAAAAAAATTCACACCAGCTGATCCAGTGGCTGCTTGTGGTTGTCTGAAGTCTTACATCAGTCATCCTGCAACTACAGGCATAGTGACTTCCTGTCCTGACTCTCTTGAGGTTGGGAGGGATTTTAATTAGAACCGAGGCTATGAGATGTTGGATTTTTGTGAATCTTTTCTAGTCTTGTAATTTTGAAATATCCAGTTTAAAATAACACTGTGATAAGAATAAATTTTTTATTGTTACTGTTGTTATATTAGTACCCTTAAAATCAGTGGATATTTTGGGCTTCGTTATAGTTGTGGCTGAACATAATTAAAAACAAGACAACATCTCTCAAAAGAACCCAAAGAACCAAGCAACCTCACAGTTTTCTTCTAAGAAATCATTAGTTTGTAATTAAAAGTGAAGTACTACTTTGAGATGAAGCACATAAGCCACCTCTATGTGGCATATTAGGTCTTGGCAGTTCCACAAATTCTCACTTGAAATCTCATTTTGACTGTCTATTATAATAATGCTAAAACCCTTCCACCTGCCATTCAGAAAGCTGAATGCAGTGCCAGTGCCATCTGAACTCAGCAAAGAATTTAACACTCCCAAAAATTGGGCAAAAGAGGGGAAATTAATTTGAGATATCCCCAATACAAAGCCATTATCAGTTTGCCACAGTTTTTTTAAGGTCTGTGTAGAATCTAAGATATAGAAATATTCTATTCTAGATGTGGTTCATCTTACCTTGCAAAAGATAACTTAAACTGGTTACAGGATCCTCACTGTGGAAAATCTCATCTTTTTAACAGCATAACTAGGTAATCCAGAAATACTTCTGAAATGCTGGGTTCAGGTGTGAGATACCAAGTAACAGGTGAGAAGACTAGGTGTAGAATCTTCTCTGGTGGGTATGACTCATACGGCAGCAGGACAGAATGATAGCCAGAATGAGTCTGGTTTCTGAGCAGCCTCAATTTTTAGTTAATGCTCCAGCATTACATGGTCAAATGTGCTCTAAATTAGTCCAACTCTCCCTCCTGTAACAAAAGCCCAGTTCATACATGTGGTACATTTACTGCAAGAAGGAGAAACAGTACAAAATGCTAAATATTTTGATTTGCCATAATTTTCCTAAAAGAATCAGGAACTGAAGTGACAGCTTTAGTGTAAAATGATGCACTGTTGCAGCCAGAGGTTACAGATGGCCTGGCTGAAAACTCTCCTGAGGAGGCTGTCGGCAACAGGCAGATGAGAAACCACTTTCAAACAAACACTTCAGAGATAATACTGAATTAAAACACAGAGCCATGGCAGGGGTTCAGGGTGGATTTTCACACTCTTTTATCAGTTAGTATTCAAATATTTTGATACAGAATAATTTACATTCAGTTCGGAAGTACATGTGCTTTTTGATACCTGAGTTGGTCCACTCCATGCAAATAGATCATCGCAGGAAAAATAAAGGAGCAGAGGCACTGTCCCAAACGTGGGACAGGGGTGGAACTGCTGCATCCATGATGGACAATTAATGAGAGTTTGATCCAGTTCTAATAAAAGTTTCCATCAGCACTCTTCTGCTGCTGAGCTTTTTGCATCATTTCACCTTTCACCCATGCAGATGTGTGTTTCTACAGCTTGGATGGGGAACAGAGAGTGAAACCAGGAGCTTTCAGTTATAGGAGACCCTTGGGTTTTGAGAAAAAGCCCTGTCCACCCCCTTCCCATCAGTGAAAGCCCAAAGGGAGTATAGAGATTTCCTCATGCTCCAGGTGCCATCCTGTGAGGAAGAGGCAAAAAACTGCAAGTTGAAATGACCACACAGGTTGTATCAGCACGTCATGTTCGTGCACCTCTCTTCTGTCAGTCTCAGTTCAAACTGGACGTGGAAATGACAATCACCAAGTGCAGATGCCAGGCTCTGTCCCACAGGAATCTCAGAGGAACAGGTTCTAGTCTTTACTCCTAGTTTATGTTTAGTTGTACTCCAAAATTTGAGTGTTATTAGCACATTATTAAATAGTTATTAAATCTGTAAAATAACTGGTCTGGTAGTCTTTCCCCATGTATAAAGTTAATTCCAAAAGCCAACAACTTAAAAAAAAATCATAAACATTTACAACTTTAGATTTGTCTTAGTACCAGATGCTTAAATGAAACGTCTTCTAAGTATCATCAATGGGAAAAGTATAATGGCAAACCAGTCATGTCTGTTTACAAGTCATTTTGATATTGAAAATAATCCAAAGCTTTACTGTATCTTACGTATTTCCACACTTGTCCTGTTTTTTAAGCATTTCCGTACTTTATTTTCTTACAAAACATTCTCTTTGCTTTTTCTAGCTATAGTAAATTCTACGTCTAATCAGTATTAAAATGGGAAACCTTTGTTAATCTTGGCTGCCTTTCTCCAGATGCTCAAGACAACCTAAAGCAGAGGAAAATGAAAGTCAGCTTTGGAGCTTAGACCTTAGTCCAAAAGACCTTAAATATTTACAAAATTCTTGTTTAATTGTTCCCATTAAATATGAACAATCTCATGAATTGTCAAGAGGGATGTTAGATATAAATGAAACACATTAGACATCAAAAAGAGGGAGGAAAAAATTCAGGAAATGCAAATTTCAGAAATTAGGAAAATTTACATGAGATCAAGTTTGAAGTAAAGATATTTAATTGAGGTTCTCCAAAAAGACAAAAAACAATGACAAGAAAATATAAATCCCCCACAGTGTACAAGTTCTGGTTTTGGGCTCTAGTCCTTTAATTCTTTAAAAGTTTGTTGCAGTAAAACTCAATTGGCTACATGTTTTATGTGCCAGCCATCCCCTGATAACTCCTTTCAATAAGATGTGAAATTGCCTGTACCAGCACTTACAAGCTTTTTCTGGAACATCTAGAAAGAATGTTGGAATCTCCTTAAAGACTCTTTTCATTTAATAAGGCTTTTGTTCTCGACTAGTTCTAACAAAGTCACTGTGTTTTCTTTCCTTTGAGCTGATCAGGAAATTCTACATACCCACCCTGTTTACCAGAGCATTGCTAACAGTGAGGCATTGACATATGCAAACCAGGTTAAGGAGCTGGATTACTTTTTAACGTGCAATGACAAACTAAGAAAATCTCTAATTTCTTATATTTTCTGTGAGAAAATGCTCTGCTTTTACTTGCAAGATGGTGAGCAACAACCCCTCACTTTTAAAATTTTAGACAGTTTATTAAACCTTAACAAATACAATACAGGACTGAATAAGGAAAGAGGGCAGGGCACTGGGAACGTGTCACCGACTGTCACATGCTCGCCCACAAACTCACTGCTCCGCCTTTTATAGCCCTGGGGGTTGCATGGGGCAACCCTGGCCCCTCCCAAAGTTTGTCAGTCAACTCTTCTTTGCTGCCCATTGGTGGAGATTGCTTTCGTGCAACTTGATTGGAGGTCAGGTGTTGTCATGCCACGCCTTCCCAGCAAGAAGACTCCCCTATGCACAAATGCCCCAGGCAAGGGCCACTGGTACACACCATCCATCCACATCCCCGACAACCCAGGTGTCCAGTGGCAACAATACAGAGCGGGGAAAAGGGGACTATGGGGAGAACAGATGACATCCAAACAACAAATCACAATAACATAACTATACATCAATAAAACTGCTCTTAACATATACACAATATTCATCCCCTAATTGTAAGGGCCAATCATTGTATTACCCATCTGTAACATAGATGATTTTAGATTCTGTGGGTTAGAGCATTGAGCATTGACTCATACAGCTGTGATGTCAAAGAGTAGGGCTACATCAAAAAGAGGAGAAGCCCCAAGCTGTTTTCCACACCAGGTTCCGTGTCTGAACAAAGACCAGCTGAAGCCTCATCCTTTGAGGAAACTTCCTGGATTGTTTCTTCTTTCTGGGTTTAAGACCGACAATTACATTAAGCCATTGGATTTTTAGATGCCCATCCTTGCTGAGT
The DNA here is from genome assembly GCA_013400495.1 of Nicator chloris. Lineage (NCBI taxonomy): Eukaryota > Metazoa > Chordata > Aves > Passeriformes > Pycnonotidae > Nicator > Nicator chloris. The sequence continues at coordinate 7,627 of WAAE01012979.1, forward strand.
TCAGAAGGATGTTGGGACTCCTAGTAACCTGCTAAAACATATCTGCAATTTTAATTTTTTTTTAATCTTGCGTTCCAGACAGGAATTTTAAAGAGGTGCTGGTATTACGGATTAAAAAAATATGTTTTCAGCAGTCTTTGTTGTTCAACAAACTCTTTCAGTCTGTGCTCCCTTTCCCTCGTTCAAACTCTGCTTTGCCTCACAGCTTTTCCTGAATGTGACCATTACTCCAGTAAAATAAAATCTTCAATCCTGTAGTACATCTAAGCCACACTAATATCCACCCTGGAACATCTTCTGTGAACAAGGGAGTTTTTAATTGAACCAATGAGAAATAAAAAAAACCAATTAAATGTAGTTATGAAACTTGCTTGAACTTATTTTTTTATTGATATTTCTGTCACCTGGTGAGTCAGGGATCACTCACTTCCCATGTCTGAGTGTAACACGCTTACATTTGTCTTGTAATTGTAAATTTGCCACCTCCAACGTTCCTACTCACAACCTTCCCTTTGATCTTGGGGTTAAACTATCCATTGCCCAGATATTTAATCTATTTTCCATTACAGAGGTTTTTTTCTTTGTCCCAATTCTGATTTTTAATGGCTATTTAGGCAAAGTAAACTTCATATTTAACTAAGTTTTGCCAACAATGATTATTGGCTAAAAAGAGATTAACTCCCTGTTCCTAATGTAACACTGCTAAATTGTATTACAGAATAGGTACTCCTGTCCCTCAACTGATAGAAGGGGTTGTATTTCTTTAAAAGGTTGAAATAAAATGCAAATACAAGGGTAGAGAAAACTTCCTCTATAGTAAATAATTTATTACCGTAGCATAATAATATTCTCCAGAGTGTGAAATTTCCTTCTTTGGCCAAATCAGAAACTTTTCCTTCACCTTCCAGGTCCTGTAACAATACATTGTCCATGTAGTGAAGAGAAAAATGAGAATGCATATTTAAAATAGACATTTTCCCAGTGACTGACAGGTATTTGTTATCTTGCAGATCCATTTACCGAGGAGTTGATGATGAAGTTGCAGATTATGATGCTGCTGCTGAAGTGACATTTCTCTTTCAAACATGCCAGTTACAGGAAAAACACCACACATAAACAGGATTTAAAAGGCTTGCGATGACTGGGGACAATGGGAAATGCCAAGCTAGTGGAGCAAGGCTTCAGCTCCTATGTCTATAATACAACTCCTCTTCTCAGCAAAGCTTGAACGGCTGGAGTGAGTCTTGTTCCTTTGCTGAATGCGTTTCCCCTTCCATGGGTTTTGGCCAAAGGAGAGCTCTTCTGGTTCTGTTGGCTGGGGATGCAGTGACGTCTAGTAACTGCCTGGCTAATTACAGCTGGGACTTTCACAGGATCTATCCCATTAGCTCTAGCGGTGAGGAATTCCTACAGCAGGACTTGCCTTTTCCAGTTCCAGCATATTGCCTTCCATCAGAGCACATGGCAAAACGTTCTCAAACACAGAGAGACAAAAAGTGACTTGCTCATGTTGACACATTCCTTAGAATATAAAATCATGTTTTGAATTAAATTTTAATTAATTAATGATCATGTCTTTTCTAAATAGATCATCCTGCTTTTATTTTAACACTGTCCCCTATCTAGCCATTATGCCAAAAGAACCATGTCTGGTAGTTAGTGAAAGGACTAAATTTACTTCTTATATAATACTGAAGAGTTACAATGCTATAGATTTAACAAACCCATCAAAAAGAAAACTGCTTTTTCAGCTGTATTGTAAATAGTAGTGTTATGGATAAAAGCCAAAACCAGCCAAATTAGAAAAATAAAAAAATAGAATTTATTGATTACAAAAATTTAAAAAAGAAAAAGCGCACGGTCAGCGGACAAAGTACCAAGCCCCGGGATTTTGGCACTGGTGAACAGAGCAGCCCTCTCTCTCTCGCCTTCTCTCTGTCACGAATTGGATGTGCCAGCACCCCGATATTTATACCCGAAAATCACCCTCAGGCTAGAGTTTGCAATAGGAACAAAAAGTCTCTTTTTGGTGTAGATGTATTCTACAGTCGTCGATTTCTGTTCTCCGGTCCTCCTGAAAGGATTGAATATTGTCCTCCTTTCCACTGAATAGGTTTTCCGGGGATGATGATGTCCCGNGTAGCTAATCTAAGCAAGAAAGACTCTGCAGGTTTTGCATGATTTGCAGTCAGTGGCTTGAAAAGGTTTTCCATGTATTAAAACTTACCAACAGTACTGTAAGGATTACAAAATTCCCATTTTAAGCAAAAAGACACTGAGGCACTGGAGTTCTTAGAAGTTTATGTGTAATGAGAAAACCTTATTTACACCTTATATTTTCTCACAGTAAGTCAAACTGTGTAAATGAAGGGTACATAAATTTACAGCCTTTGAATGTTGAGGAACCTGTTGTACCCTCAGATGGGCAGCAGAACCAAGCTCAGAAGGGGTTGAGCAGGTGCCTTGGAGAGCAGTACACCAAGATAACTGCAGATAATTGGCAATCAAAATAATTATTCAATGATCATTCTCAATCTCCAAGCTTAAGAGAAAGCAATGGCTTTTCATCTTGTTAACTTCGCTTAGTTTTTTTCTTATTGATGAAGAAAGGAATTCTAAACCATCCTTTGTTCTTCCTTTACAGATCCTGACTGAGAAAAACAGTTGAAACACTCATGACCTTGGAATTTCACCAAGAAGCCTTTGTATCAAGTACGCTTTTCACTGTTCTTTTATACTCCTATGTTCCTCCTACTTTAACTAAAGCCAAAACGAGTGTGTTTATGTCACAGTCCTTTTTGAACTTCTACTGTTGTCTTTTGTCTTTTAAAGTCCAAACACTGACAGCTAATTACTTTCAAAGATCACAGGTCAAGGCAACTAGTAGTGAAGTCAACAGCATTTCTATTGATTATGTCCCCAAACTGCCTCACCTAATTGAAAACACTTGGCTAGTAAATTGTGTTTTTAACTAATCTCTTTTAACCTTTAAAATCACAAGCTGTGATCCCCTGACATGCATCTGGAGTCACATTTAACACTGACATTCTTTGCTTCTGAGGTTTCTTCTGATTAGCGTTTGGGCTTATAAAGGGATGTGATCCTGTCCATAGCTTCCAGCCAAGAGGACCAGAGCACACTTTTATATCTGTGAACAACAGGTAGAGTGCTTTCTCTCAGCTGGGGTGGGATGAACTTTCAGGAAAGTTCTTGTATTTAACGTTCTCTAACAACTACCATGGCCTCAACAAAGTGGGGATTTTCCTTTGTTTTATAAGGGAGAATGCAGGCAGAAGGAAAACAATTGCTCTGATCTTGACTTGAATGCTGACACACGGAGTTGAATCTGTGAAAAGCAACTACAAAATACAGCTGTTGTTTGGAAGTGAAGTTAGGAAAGAGCCTGAAGGCTTCACTGTGCTGTACAGTAAGAAGCCTGGAGCATTTGCATCTCAGCAAAAGAATTGATCAGTACAAATTTGTTGTATAAATTCTTTTAAGCTTCTTTTTAAGGCTCAGCTTTGTACATGAGCTTTCTGAATTCTTGCCTGATTTACACATTTTCTCAATTACATGGACTTGAAACATATTGCTTAATACATTATAATTATTTTTACTCTGTAATGAGATGTTATAATTTTGTAAATTTTAAGGGACTTAATATCCCCTGTGCTGCTGGTTAACACCATACTGGTTATTGTCCATCACTGGAAACCTGATCCATATGTGGGACTGTGGTCACTGCTGTTCACATTGGGCCTTACAAACTGTGTGCTGACTGCATGAATTAGAATTAGAAGGTAAAAATTAAGCAAGAACTCTACATGACAATTTGACTGATTTAACCATTCCAAGTAAGGAGCATGCAGCATATTTGATTATTCCTGAACAAAATCACTTACTAAGCAGACACTGCATTCACGGAACATTGGATTCATCCTTTATCCCACACAGATTAACACCTTCTGAGTCAGGCTTATGCCTGGCTTCTGGGAATGAGGTGGTGACTGGTTTTGCACAAACTGGTTGTTTTCAGAGTAGTGGTTTTTACCACGGGGTGAAATGAAAACAGCTGCCAAATGCAGTTTGATTCAAAAAGGCAGTGGCCACTGGTCACAGCCCAGACATGTCGCTGGCTCTACAAAGGCCTCACCTCTGTTGTGCTGCGGCCCCTCAGCACATTCGTGTTCCTGAATATTTAGCACTGAATTATGACCTTCACAAGCATCACTGTGTTGGATCTGAGTGGTAAAGAGCAGCTCAGCTGAGCAAGCTTCTCACCTTCTTTACACTCTGCTAGCTACAGCTTGTAGATAAACCTGCCACATGCCTTTAGTAGAGATGAGCATGGCATGGTGGATTCTGTACTGCCTGTGCTGTTGTGCTTGGGCTCCCAAATATATTAGAGTGCTTCCCACATGCTGTGGATATTGGGGCTGTTATAGATACATATTATAAAGTTGGCTTTTCGCAAATATTAAAATGAATACTATAGGTATAATGTTAGAAAGCTGTGCTGTATTAATATAGTTTCTTTTATTTCTGCTATTAATGAAACTTAGCTTCTTAGACTATAGCATGGTATTAAAAAAAAAGACTGCTTTTTGTTCATATAACCCAGAGAATGAAAACATAACCAGAAGCCCCCTTGCATTCCTGGATTATCTTATCCAGATAAAGATGACAGTGACCAGAGCTCCAGGGGAGAATTTATTGCCTCCCCATTATCAGGGAGTGTAAAAACAACAGAATGAAGCTCTAGAGAAATAAAATATATTGATTTAAACTACAGAATGGCATAAAGACAAGTCAGAGGTTAAAACTAAGTAAAGAACATCTAAACTTAAAGGAATGTTTGAATAAGGTATAATTCCTGAATATGCAACAAGTTGATACAGTAAAAAGGATTTAAAGGATGTGTTTGAGATAGTAAGTGTGCTTTGGTAGAATGCCAGGCCCCCGGACATCTGTGTAATCAGTTTTGCTTTATTTTCTGTCTCCTTATTGTATTTTTTATTTTTTTTTATTATTAAACTTTTTAAATTTTGCCAAAAGAGTGAATCGTGTTTTTCACAGGGGCCATCTCAGTGCATGGCTGCAAGTATTCAATACAGATGATGAGTAAGTCCTAAGCAGCTTAGGTCTGCTTTTACCTATCAAATTGGGGGATTTAGCCTCTGAGGGCAGGATTCTGCGCACCTGCCACCAGGTGCGATGCAGACACTGCAGCTCACCAAGCTGCCCCAGTCCCCTTTTTTTATTCAGAGCAGGGAACTTTAGGTCACTGTTCACCTGACCCAGTTTAGATCTGCCAGCACCCAGTAAGAGCACCAGAGGTGACACAATGGGAGGTTCAGGCTGTGCCAACACCCTGAGCTGACTCAGGATTATCAGATGAAACCCAACCTGTGGTCTGGGTGTGATGTGCTGCACTTCCATGTGCTATAAACTGCTTCTGAAAATAAAAGGGACATTTCCCTTCCACACCCTCACACTAGCCCATGATCCAGGGCTGATCTGTGGGCTGACGGGTAGCTCACTTGCCAGGGACTAATTTAAAATGTCCTAGTTGCCTGCTTTGGAGGTGCTGCCTTCCCTTGATCTGATACCTTGGTATTCAGCAGGGAAATAAAAGGGGATTAAAATAACGAGGCTATTTTGTACCCTTCTCCAGATAAACCCATTCTGAACCAGATCTCATGGAATTTTCTAATGAGTCTTTTAAAATGAGCATGCTCAGTTCAAGTTTAGAAGAATTGATAAAAGGCAGACATTCTTCATGACTGTGAGAAAGGGCCTCTGGTTACTGCTAACTGCGCATTTCCCCAAAGCCCACATTTCTTTTAGATTAAAATATAAATAAATGAACCACATTCTGGTCTTCACTGTTTAACATCAGTAGTACAAGTTTTGCTGAGCTTTCTTTGAAGAGAAAATACCTACCTGAATTTAGGTCAGGTCACTCTGAGAGGGTTTAAGCTCCAGAAGGAAGGCGACTCCAGTCTCCTTTTCCCTGCTGCAGTGAAGTGTCACTCTGCATTATTTCCACTGCTGTTTGCAGCCCTCCCTGAGATCCTCTCACCTCTTGGGTGAAAAACAATAGAAAAGAAAAATAATTTCTTCCTTCAAAGCATCCTGAGAGTTTCTGCTCCAGGTGCCTGTCCTGTGCTCTTCACCCAATCAAAGACAAAACCAAATGGCCCCAGTAAACGCACATGAAACCTCATTGAAATTTAAAAGCTGTGTGGATGAGGCAACTGGGGACATGGGTTAGTGGTGGTCTTGACAGTGCTGGGGGAACCATTGAACTCGATGAGCTTATAGAACTTTCCCAACCTAAAAATTTCCCTGATTCTGTGATTCTGTGATTAGGAAATCACATCTCTTCCCAGCACACTGGGCGAGTGGGGACAGTGCTGGTTCTGATCCCAGGGAAGGGAGTGGTGGGTGTGGACAGCCCCAGGCTACTGAAGGGATGGGGCAGCCCAGCATCAAGTGACCAGTGCAAGAAGGGGAAGCCTGGTGTGTGGGAGAGCTCCAGCCAACATGTCCAAACAACCAGTGGAGCAAAGAAATCATATCCATGGGACACACAACCAAAAAACCACAAGGAATCAATACAACATCCCCCTCACCTGGGCACCTTGGAATGTCCTCTGCTGCAGGCAGGAAGTGTCATTTCAGTTTTATATTCATTACTTGTTGGGGACATAGGGAAAGACAAGTTTTGCTTTTCCCAATGGAAAGAAAGGGGAAAAAAATAAAAGGAAGAAAAGAAGTGGGGAAGGGAATTTTATTTCCAAGCTTCTAAAGGATCTTACAAACCACAGAGAGTAAAAAAAACCCCATATATATGTGTGTGTGTGTGTGTGTGTGTGTGTGTGTGTGTGTGTGTGTGTACATATAATTGACATGGTCCTGTTAAGCAATTCTTCACATTACCTAATGGTGATAGGAGATACCACATTACCATATTTGTGTTTCTCTGTAATCCTGATCACTGCCAACAGCTCACAAAACTCTTCTCAGGCAACATTTCTCCTAGACTGTACAGATTTATTTTATCAATAGCAAAGGAGAAGGAACAAAAACAAAGTAATCCAGAAAAAAAGATAAAAAGAAAACTCTCTTAAGCAAGGTCTTCCAGGTTGGGCTGGGTGAGAGCCAAGTTTAACAACTCCTGCATGGCTGTGGGAGCTCCTTCCCAGCCTCTCCATGGCACAGAATTTCCTCCAGCACCTATTATTCCCCACCATCTGACCCATAATGCCCCGTGTTACCCTGTTCCCACCCTGCCCAGGGTCCCATCACTTCAAAGGAGCCCCAACTCTGCCCAGCTGCACCCTCAGCACTGCTCCTCCCTCACACCTGCCCATCAATCCTAATCTCAGTCTTTATTTGTTAGGATGTCCTAGTACCTCTGCCCATACAGAAGGGGTTAATCCTAGACCTCCATCCCCACCAGCAGCACAGCTTCCAGCTCGGCATGCTATTCCAAGCACCCCTGCAGCAGGAATTCCAGCTGCTGGGGATGAGAAGGGATTCATGCTTGGCTTTTCAGGATCTAGCTCCCACATTAGGAAGGCATGGTTCCATGGACAGAACCAACTGCTCCAAACCAGAAAGCACCTCAGCAAATAAAGGCAGAGAAAGCTGAGAGAGAGAAATGCTGGGGGAGCTCCATGTGCTCCAGATTCCTCCTCAGCCTGAAATGTCATGGCAGCTTTTGTAGGTTGCCAAAAAGTAAACAAAAACCCAGCAGTACCTGGTTCCCCCATCCCACCCCCCAACAGTTTGTTAAACACTTAATGTCCAGCTTAAGTGAAATCAACAGATTTTAAAATCCACACAGGTGTCAATAAAGAGACTTACAAAAATTTGCTTGTTCCTGTTCTTGCAGCAAAGCCAACCCCAACTCAAGCCTCAGAGGCAGAGGGCTAAAGGCAACATCTCTTGTAGGGCTGTGTCACCCCACTTCAGAGGTCCAAGGGGCTCTTTGCAGCCCATTCCTAACAGGGAACCCTCATTGGGGACCTAATAAGTCTCACTGTCTCCAGGCATCCTTCATCCCAGGGATGTTGCTGCAAGCAGCTGATGGAGGATGGCTCAGCCCTGGGCACTCCCACTCCTTCCTGCCCAGCTCAAAAGCCAGGCAGGGGATTAGTCATATACTACCTTCCTCCTTCTCCTCCACCTCGTCATCTGCTACACCCTACATAGGAAACAGGCAACCACACACACCCCAGCCAGCTGTGTGAAAAAACATATATTCAGCACACAGTCAGTACAGTATAGCAACAAAAGCTACCACCATTTCCTTAAAAAAAACAAAACGCCAACTTCAAAACAATGACTGTACTTCCAAATCCTCCCCACCCTACAGCACAACAAGCCACCAGTGGCAAATGACCCCAGCCCCATGCCATCCCTGCCTGGCAAGGCACAGAGGGTGGCTCCAGATCTCTGGCAGCATCTCCTGCCTTGGCATCAAACTCCTCCTGTGGTGGAGGAGGGTGCTCCCACCAGAGGGGCTGAGCCAGCAGTTTGCTGTGGTGCTCTCCCAGAGAGTTATTTGGGGGATGCACACACCAAAGAAAATGGGACAATCTCTGGCTTACAGAATAGGGAAGCTGCCACAGCCTCACTGGGGCTGAACACAGCCCTAGGAAGGAGTGCCAGGGAAGAGAGGAGGATTCCATCGCTGATCCTTTGAGGTCCATGCTCAGATTGCTGCAACAGTGTCTCTGCTGCTTTCTGTTGGGGGCAGGGGATGAGGCCAAAGAGGGGGAAGGAGCAGCACAGTGGTGGGGCTGGGAGCTGGCAGGGTCTTGCCACTGCACACAGAGAGGAGGTAGATCGGCTTTGGAGACCTCTTGCCTGGGAGGATGTCTTTGCAGACCCAGCTCAGCTCCTGGGTGGAACAGCCTGTTTTGCAGGGCCTGAATGCCTGTGCTTGCCTTCTCCCAAGGCCAAGGTGTCTTGGAGCCTGTTCATGCTGCTGGAAAGCTCTTAAACTTGTGCAGCAACTTCCCTCAAAACTTTATATCCCTGAAACTTCCTCCATAGCTGCTGCAGGCAAAACCCTGGCACCTGGGGACAAGCCCAGAGGTGACATCAGGGCAAGAGGTACCCTGGCTCCCTCCTCTTGCCCACGTGGTTGGACCCCAACTCTGATCCCAGCCCCTCTCCCTGCCCTGCCACCCCAGTCCCGCTGCCACCTCTGCCCCATGCGCTGTGGGGATAGCGTGTGTGATGCTCTCAGTCCTCCCCCCTCCCCAGATCCCCATCCCCAGCATCCCTTCTGCTGTTAGTCTTGCTGCTCATTCATCTCCATGTCTGACACCAGGATGTTCTTCTCGGCAGATTCACTGGGGTTGGAGGTGGTGCGACTGTAGCGAGCACTCTCAAAGGTGCCGCGCTCTGCACTCTGTCGACGTTTGTATAGGAAGACGACAACCCCCAGCACAGCGCACAGCCCCAGCGTTGACAGCACAACCACTGCAATGGCTGTTGTGTTCTCTGGCAGAGCTGCAGGGAGGAAAGGCTGTTGTGAGGCAGGCAGATGGCTCCTGTTCCTTCCTCAGCCTGCAGGAGAGGCTGGGGCTGGTGGGGGCCCAGCCAGACCCGTGTTCTGGGCAGGGTCATTCAATCATAGAATGTCCTGAGTGGGAAGGAACCCACAAAGGCCACCAAGTCCAACTCCTGGACCTGCACAGGACACCCCAAGAATACCATCCTGTGCCTAAGAGTGCTGACCAAAGACTTCTTGAGGTCTGGCAGTCTTCAGGCTGACCACTGCCCTGGGGAGCCTGTTTCTCCCATGGTGGATCAGAGCAGGATGGGACTGGAATGAGATTAGCTCAGCTGGTTGAGCACGATGCTATCAACATCAAGGTTGTGGATTTGATTCCCATATGGCTCATTCACTTAAAGAGTTGGACTCAGTGATCCTTGTGGGTCCCTTCCACAGCTCAGCATATTCTGTGACTCTGCAAATCTGCTTTGGTGTTTTGAGGACATCTTGCCCCTGGCAGACCTCCTGGAGCTGGGCAGACTCCCTACATCTTTCCTGGTGTCTGTGAACATTTAGCAGCTGCCAGGGATGGATCTTTGGGATCCTACCAGCAGACATGCTGGCCATCCCCCAGACTGACCAGGTAGTGTGGGGACAGGAAGGAGAGTCTGGCAAGCAGCTGGGTAGACACACCTTCATGGAAGGAAGGCTTCTGCTGCTGAGGAGTCCTAAGTCAAGGCCAAAGTCACTTGGGAATGGCACTCCCCACCCACAAACCCCAATCCTTTGGTTATTTACACAAGCTGGACGGTGGCACAGGCTCCCAGTCCTGGTTTCCAGTCCCAGTACTGTGCCCGGGCTGATAGTGCCACTCACCTGCCCTGGAAAAACTGCTCTCCTCCACTGCAAGAGCAACACAGACAGGTGAGTGAATAGCCATGACACCCTCCCATCTTCCCATCACCAGCACCACTAGACCCACACCCTGCACTGCTTCCGGTGTTGCACCACATGAGCAATGGGTGATGAACAGCTGGGGTGATACTCTGGCTCTGTTCCACCACTGTCCCACTGGCCTCATCCTGCCCCAAGGAGCTGATCCAGCCGCTGACACATGCACAGCCCATCACCGAGCCCAATGGGGATCTGCAGGCCCCAGCACCAACCCATACAAGCCCCTGCACTGGAATTACCCATAACATGTCGTTGGTGCTGCCAGTGTGACAGCTCTGCCATGCAGCACCCTGCCCAGGCCCTCAGCTCACCCTACATCAGCCCAGAAGTCTCGGGCAGCAGCGGGGGCCCTACCTCGGGGGATCTTGCAAATGACTCCCATGGTTACGTTTGTGCAGGAGCCTAGATGCCACATGCCGTTGCTGCTCTGGATCCAGTAGCAGCTGTTCTGGCTAAGCATGCTGGGCCCTGTGTCATGCTGGCCCCAGTTGGAGTAGTTCACGGCAGTGTTGTCATGCCAAACCAAGGTGCCACCTGGGAAGTGGGAAAATTAGGCTTGAGGAGACTCAAGAGGACACCCCACCTTTGTCTCAGTTCAGAAAGTACAAGCAGGTGTGACAGGGCTCTGGGCAACCTGGTCTGGTGGAAGGTGGCCCTGCCCATCGCAGAGGGTGGGCACTCGATGGGTTTTAAAGTCTCTTCCAACCCAAACCAACCTGGGATTCTGTGATTCTATGGTGGAGAGGTGTGATGGGGAGGATCAGGGGATACAGTGCACCTTCCTGAATCTGCAGGCTCCAGTGCCTTGGAGAAGGCTTTGGGTTTCCTATCCCACCAAGCCAGAGGAGGACACACGCAGTATGTCCAGCATGGCCTGAGAAACTGGTGCACTTAGTCACACTATGGCATGAGCCCTCCTCACTGATACCACCACCAAGGGCTTCCTCTGCTCATTGCAGACTTGGTGGGAATTCATGGAGGTGCCTGGGGGAGTATCTCAAACTTCATTCCTTCCTTTGTACCTTTGGGGTTGAAGGTCATGCCCAGCCAGGCCCCCTTGGAAAGGCCCTCATATGTCTGGAGATGCTCCCACACAAAGACATTCTCCATCTCATCCTGGATGGACAACACTGTGCCGCCAGCTGCAGAGGGAAGACTGTCATGGAGGAGACCAGAACTGAAAGGATTGAGTTAGGCAGCAGCAGTGCCCAAGAGGACAAAGTTGAGGACCCGCCCATGAACCACATGATGCTTGAGGAACCCTAACACGGAACAGCAAGGAGACAATGGCTGACCAAGGCTGGACACAGGCACAGGGACTGGGGGGGCTCTGCTGCACCCACCAACATCTTTGGGATCCCACTCTCTACCATTTCCAAGGATGCATCACCCTCCTTTACCACCCCAGCCCCCTCATACCTTTCTGGCACCTCCTCATGGCATCCTTCTGCCCCAGGGTGATCTCCATGTGGAAGGTGTAGCAGTGGTCCCGGAAGGGGATCCAGGACGAGTCCTCCAGCGATTTGGGACAGCTGCCACTGTAGCTCCACTTGTGCGTGCGGGGGTGACCTGGGGAGCACATAGTACATTAAAGGTGTGGTGGGGCACAGGATGCTGGGGTCCCACAGCACACTGGGGTACCCAGACCCACAAGAACATGCTCCAGAATGTCCCTGGTGGGATGCCATCTCCAACCCTTGGTTACACCCAGACTACCCCAGGCCCCCTGGCCAGCACCTCTTTGGATCTGGCAGATGCCCCCCTGTAGCTTGGTGTTGCAGCCAGCTGTGCGCCAGCTCCCGTCCGTGTCCATGTAGGAGCAGCCGGCGACCTGCTGGGGCTCCCCGTCCTGCCAGTTAGTGTAGATGAGGTTCTCCTCTGTCAGCCATGAGTAACTCCGGCCTCCCTGGAAGACCACAGGGAGGAGATGCCTTGGGGGTTGCTGTGATCCCTCTGGGGACACGTGCCACAGGTGCCTTCCCCCTTCCCTCACCTCATCGTTGGCCAACCCAATCCAGAGCGGAGCCTGCAGGCTGCTGACAGCCTGCGTGAGGAAGGCCTGGCTGTAGGGATTGGGGATGGTGGCCAGGGTTGCATTGAGGGTCTCGCAGAGCAGCAGCGCCTCGTGCCACCTGAGGGGTTTCTGCAGGATGCGGTAAGTGCTGTTGTGATAGAAGAGGGTGCTGGTAGGAGAAGGGGGGAACGGTGCCTGCGCAGGGCTCAGAGACGGGTCTGGAGGAGCAGAGAGACATGGTCAGAGGGCACAGAGGACACTACTGCATCCCAGATGGGTCACCCTCTTGTCCATCCCTACCCAGGCCAGGCTGTCCCTGTGTGTGTTAGTTGTGCTAGTTGCATCTGGCAACATCCTGGTGCAACTGGGGAGGGCGGAGGGACATCCCCAGGGATGACAGTGACACCCCAGCACCATCCCCACCTGGGAGCTCTCCACCAGGATGCATGTCCCTGTGGGACACACTGAGCCAGGCTGGTGTGCACAGGTTTGGGGCTGTCCCACAAAAGGCTGGGACCAGAGACCCACCTGCCCAAGTCTGTCTCCCCAAGCTACACCCATCATCCCAAGCTCCCCAGTCCCACCACAGCATGGGGCACCAGGGTGGCAGTGGCAGATCCTCAGCCAAGAGAGCTGGGGCTGTCCTCATTCCCCTCCTACCTATGCTCCGCTGGCAAACATAGCCATGTTTCTCCTCCAGGCAGCTCCGGTCATCCCAGCGTCCCGTGAAGAGGGGGGGTGAGCCATGCCACACCACAACACAGTTGGTCTGCACAGCCAAACCACAAGGTCAGCACTGCCCTTAGCACTGTTGTCCTACACCACAGAGATCCTCATGCCAGAAACCCCCACCCTGCAGGGTTGCATCCTGAGCTGCCCTTGGAGAGCCACCCCAGCCTGCTAAATCCTTCCTTTTCCAAGGCTGGGCCTGGCACTGAGATCTTCCTGGGGGATTGAGGTGCTATGGGGAATCTCCCTCACCGGCTTGTCACGGGGGCTGGAGGAGCTGCAACCTGAGGGCTCTCCAGGTGCCCAGCTCACGTGCTGCAGTGGCTCCCCCTCCACCCACTGGAACTCCCCCCGGGCATCGTGCAGGCCAATCCAGAGGTCAAAGGAGATGTTGGGCAGCATGGATGTGATGAAAGCTGCAAGTGACAGGTGAGATGCTGAGGACCACCCCTGGCAGGTAGAACCCTGGTGGGGTGGTGGGGTAGAGAAGACTTACCCTGCTCCAGGGGGCTGGCAATGGTGGCCAGGATGGCACCCTGGCTCTCGCACACCTGCTTCGCCTCTGGCCACTTCACTATCTCACCTTTGTTGTGGCCATTGAAGCTGAAACACTGCACAGGCAGGGGCACAGAATGGGCCAGGAGGTGCAGCTGCCCCCAACACTGAGCCCTGCACCCTCCCCACCCAGCCACCCTCTGCAGCCCCATTCTGCCCCAATGGTCCCTCTCCCCTTCACATCCCCATGCCTGCCACCCCCCCGCAATCCCTCTGGCCCTTCCACATCTCTCCTGGCAAACCTGTGCATACACCTCACCTTCCTCATCTCACAGCACATCTCCCAGCATCCCTGTAAATGCATCCCCCAGCACTCCCCACAAAACATGTGCAGGCATCCCTCTCCATCCTGCCATTTTGCAGCCACCCCCTCTGTGCCTCCACAGGGCTGGTGGAAGACCAGGAAGTAGCCATCTCCTCTCCATCCTGCCATCCCCTCTCCCATCTTGCCATCCCCTCTCCCATCCTGCTGTCCCCTCTCCCTCCAGCGGTACCTTGCTGAGGAAGGGCAGCCAGCCTTGGGGACAGCCCCCACTCGTGGCAGCAGGTACCGGGGAGAGGGAAGGCTTCACAGCTGTCCCATTGCTCCGCTTGCAGATGTAAGGCAGCGCCGTCGTGCACTTCTGGTCCCCCCAGTCCTCTGTGGGGAGAGACAGGCTGGGCAAGATGCCCCTCTGCACCAGTATGGGTGCCCCAGCCTCTCAGAAACCCATGATCTCAGCCCCCTCAGGGCTCTCCCTGCCCTGCCCTGCCCTCACCTCGGCTGGCTGTCATATACACACACTTCCTGTCCTTGCCGATGGGCCGAGGCTTGCCTGGTGCCCAAGAGACAAAGTTGAGGAGGGACCCATCAGACCACCTAGAACAGCATCAGGATGAGCACAAGGCTGAGCAGTGACTTAGTGAACGGGACCACTTGAATGCCCTAATTGGGAGAGTGTCCCACCACTGCCCTCTTGGGTGAGGAACCTCCAGCCCAGCACCCCAGAGATGCAGCTGCTGAGTCACGGCACTCTGAGAGGTGGGGACAGTAGTGTAAGGACATGCAGGGACATAGTGGTGTGGGGATGTGATGGGTACCGTAGTGTGGGGACATCCAGGGATACACTGGCTGTCTGTGACTTACTTGAACCTCCCATCATTCTCGTAGGTGTGCAGCCCAATCCACCAGTGCTGCTCCTGGCCCCTGGAGAACTGCATGCCCAGAGAAGACATATCAGTGCCCTTCAGGGACTGGGGGGTCTTTGGGGGCAACTGAGGCTGCCATGAAGACCAGACACCCTTCCCCAGCTTGCAAAAGCGAGGCAAAAAACATCACTTTGCTGAGCCCCAAAACCACTCCCAGGCATCAGGACCAGCCACCACACAAGTCCATCATGACCCCAGCAAAGCCCAGAACCTCCACATATTGTCCCTCCAGAAAAGGGTGAAAGAAGACAAGAAAGAGCAGCCCACAAGGCAGCAGAGCCCACTGGTGCCCCAGGAAGTTCCTGTCCCCTTGGTACCTTCTTCAAGTTCTGGCCCAGGAAGTGCAGCTCGGCCTCACTGTGCACTGATGTCAGCTCGGCCTGGAACCAGCTGCAGATGCGCTGTGCCTGCAGCCATGTTGAGTGGTGTTCAAAGAACTTGTACTCGGCCTCCTGGTATTTCAACCACTCTTTGCTGCCTGCAGGCAGGGACTGGTGTCACACTAAGGCTGACACCACTGCCATGGCCATCCTGACCCTTGGTCCCTGCCTGTGGGGCTGCTTTGCTTTTGTCCCTCTCCTGCAGCAGAGCTGCAGCAGGATGCCTGGGTTCCCCTCCCTCCTACAACCCTGCCCAGGATCTATCTTCCTCTGAATAACATTGCAGCAGACAACCATTGAAGACATCAGGTGGTCTATGCATGACCTGAAATTGAGTCAGGAGAGGTTGAGGTGGGATATCAGGAAAAGATTCTTCCCCCAGAGGGTGGTCAGGCACTGAACAGGCTCCCCAGGGCAGTAACTATGGCTTGAAGGCTGCTAGAGCTCAAGGAGCATTTGGACAACACTCTCAAGCACAGGGTGGCATTATTGGGGTGCAGGGCCAGGAGCTGGACTCAGTGGTCCTTGTGGGTCCCGTCCAACTCAGAATATTCTGTGACTGTATCAAAAGGCTGTGGCCAACACACCTTGGGTTGTGATCTCCGGCTCCTTCACATCGACACCTGGACAAAGTGCAAGGAGAAGCTGTCAGTGAGGTGCAGGCTGGGATGCTTCTCTGAAAACCGTCTATGGGCTACAACGGCAGGATACCCCTCCTGAATTCCCCCAGAAGTGAGAGCACCTCTCCCAGTCCCTGAATTAGCAATCACCCTTCCTCCTCCCAAGGATTCCACCACCTCACAGCCCATGCTCCTCCAGGTCAGTCACAGCTGATGGGTTTGGGGACTCCTTTGTTGGTACCTTTGGGCAGTTTGCAGATCCAGTCCAACTGGGCTTCACACTGCATCGGCATCCACTGCAGGGAGGCCAGATCCAGCACTGCGCAGCTCCGGATGTCATCGTCATCATAGTTACTGCGGTCAAAGTTGTGGTAGAAAAACTGGAGGTTGAGAGAGATGGGCAGTGTTGGGCATTTCCACCAGTACCAGATTTGTGTCTCTCACAACCCAAATGCCCCCTGGACTCACCCCCAGCCCGTCGCTCCACTTCCAGCTCTGGTCTCCAGCGGGGTCCCGCCGATTCAGGCCAATCCAGAACCAGTGCTGCTCGTGGAGCTCCGGTTCTGACTCCCTACGGGGAGCCAGGGGGACAGGTGAGTACACAACCCCCTTCAAACCAGAGTGGTTCATATTTATATAGAAATACATATTTATAATCAGGGCTTTTTCTGTTAGTTTTCAAAGCCTGCCATCCCCACATATCTGAAGGTAGGAACTGGGATAACAGGCATGCCATCTCAGGGCTGGAGCTCTTAAACCCAAGCTCCATCCCCAAATTACACTGAACTTCTTGCACATCTCCCACATCAGCCGTACCAACTGATGCACCTTCTGTACATCAGTCTGAGCTCAGAGAGATCCATCCATCCATCCATCCATCCATCCATCCATCCATCCATCCATCCATCCATCCATCCATCCATCCATCCATCCACTCATCCATCCATCCATTCACATGTGCCAGAACACCAAGAGGGCTGTAGGCTTGTGGCAAGCACACTCTGGCAGTGGGACACACTGACGCTGCCACCCTCTCACCCAAAAATCTTGTTGAGGGTGTTGGCGACAAAATGCTCCTCCTCATAGCTGCCTAGGCTGAGCAGCTGGGCCCCCAGCTCCTGGCAGAACTCCTGTGCAGCAATCCATGTCTTCTTCTCTTGCAGCTTTTCGAAGTTGAATACCTGGGAAAGGAAGAACCCATAGCACGGGGGGCTCAGCAGCACAACAGGAGCAGAGCACTCTTTCCACCCACAGACAGCCACGTCCCAGGGCACAGTGCTGCCATCAAGCCCCAGCCAGTGTTGTGGGGTGCCTCCTGCAAGCACCAAAATGTGCCCCTTCACTTCCCTGCACTGGGGAGGCACGTGCATCCCCACACCAACCTATCCAACTCCCTTTCACCTTGTAGCAGTGACGGAGTTTGGGGTCAGAGCTCCATCCTGGGGGGCAGGTGGCAGTGAGGCTCGGTGTGGGGAAAGGACCAGGCAGTTCAGGATTGACTGGGGTGCCCAGGTTCTGCCGACAGATGTACTTGGCCTTGAAGGTGCTGCAGTTCTTCACCTCCCATAGTCCCATGGAGCTGCCGGTGGCCAGGGCCACGCAGCCACCCTTGTTGTAACCTGGAGCACTCACGAGAGCAGGGGAGATGCCAGCCTTAGGGTTGGACTGTGCTGGGGGGCAGTGTCAGCCCTGCCCTGCATGAAGGGGGAGCCCCCACCCCACCCCCATTCCTTACCGGGCTGGTTGCGGTTCCAGTGAGTGTACATCACCTCATCACCGCTCAGCCAGCGGAATGCGCCTGTCTCATTCATGTCCTGCAGAGCTGTCCAGAAATACTCCCCATCCCAGCCATAGATCAGGCTGCTGACATATGCCTGCTCGAACCTGGAGGGACAGTGACAGTGGGTGAGACAGCAAGCCGAGACACTGAGCTGCCTGTGATGCTCCAGCCCTTGGAAGTCACTCCCCATCTTGCAGGGCTCTTTTTGGGGCAAACCCACCACCACTGGCACGGCACTGACCTGTTGGTGATGCTAACCAGTGTGGAGCTGTAGTCGGAGCACGTCTTGCGGGCATCACTGTAGGGGACACGATCCTCCCCCAGCCAGAAGCAGGACGGGCTGTGCCACTTCCAGCCCTGGGGACAGGAGACAGGGAACATCCACCACTGCCCACCTGGACCTCGCCAGAAGGATGGGAGCAATCTCAGGGTACGAGAACAACATCCCAAGTTCCCCACCACAGCCTCTGCCTTCACCTGGGAAGTCTCCTGCTCCCAGCTGCCCCAGCTTGACCCTGCTCAGCTTTGAGCTCTAACAAGCCCCTGGCCCCAGAGGACATGGCTACAGGGAAAACAAACACCCAGGCAGCTTCAAAGCTGGGGAAACAGCTCTCCCTGCCAGCGTCCAGCCCTGGCTGGGGCACAGGCAGGGAAACACAACCCTCCTCTTTATGTTGCAGGGTGAGTCCAAAGCGAGTACAACTACAGCCAGCTTTAATCCCCGCCTTGTTGATGTTGGAGTCTCTCCGGGCTTGGAGACACAGTAGTGCCAGTTTTCTGCCAGAGCAGGGAGCAGGGTGGCTCTGGGGCTGGCAGCAGTGGTGGCAGAGTGGGGAGGGACATGGGGGCTCATCTGCAAGAGGGGACACACACCTTTCACAAGGGTGAAGTGGCTCAGCCAAGGAGCCAAGTGGCCCCAGGCTCAGGGACCGCCTGGAAGGGGAAGCATCACCAGGGTTCCACTCCTGGGTCTCTGGGGCATTGGAAAGACAGCGGGGGCACATGCCATATGCAGTGTCATCAGCACAGTGGGGAAGGATGCAGGAGAGCAGCTTTGGGAAATGAAAACAACCCCAATTCCCAGTTTTTCCCCCAAGTTCTTGCCCCTACAGACTTTCTCTGAAGCTGGCAAATCCAAGTACAGACCCATAACTGGGTCCTCCTGCAACAGCATGGATGCAACAGAGCAGCCAAGAAAGGGGCCTGTCCTGGGACTGTGCAATGTCCCCAGATGGGTCCCCAGCCAGCAACGGCCTCAACACCCCTAATACCTTGAGGGTGCACTCCCACACACTGAGCACCACAGCAAGCCCCTGTCATCCAAAAGAGGGCCAAGACAGGATCCCTACCCCAACTGTTGCCTCCAGCTTCCAATCCCAGTGTGCCCCCACATCCCTCTCCAAACCTTCCCATTGCCCAAACCTCTGTCCTTCATTGCTTCCTTTAAGGCTATTCCTAAAATAAAGGGGATTTTTAAAGGGGGCAAAAAACAGTAACGCCACCATGAAAAACCAGCAGAGTGGCTGGAGTGGATAGGACCAAACCCCTGCGCAAGATGTGCCTCCTCTCCACCAGCTTCTGCCTCTGGGTAGCAGAGGTCCTCATTGAGAATGAGTAAGTAGAGGAAGGATGGTTCTTGGTTCATTTGTCCTTGCATTGGTTCATTGCTTTCTTTGTCCCTCGCAGTTTGTTTCCAGTGCATCTCTGCTGGGCAGCCAGGACCAGGATAAGACTGTGGCTGGAGAGCCAGGAGGGAGTTAAATCTGCATAGGGAACCCTCAGGACTGCTTTGGGAACACACAGATGCGTGGCAGCAGAACTTTGCCACCGAGTGTCTCATCGCCAGCACCTGTGGACACTGGGGCTCTTCCAGCTATGTCTGGCAGCCCTCCAATCTGGTCCTGCATGGCAGCTCTCCTGGATGTTGTGTTCCTGTGAGCTCTGGCAGAGCCAAGCAGCTGCTGGAAATGGGACAAGGACATGGAAAAGCCCAGCAGCACCTCTGGGAGCTGGCCTGGAGCAGCTGCTTGCTAGTCAGGGCGCAAACAAACTGACCAGCTCTGAAAGGCTGGGAGAGGTTCAAGAGCCACAGTGCTGCCAGACTCAGTGCTTGGAGGCTTTGCAGAGAACCACAAAAGCCACCTTCCAGCAAGCATGGGAATGGGGGGCCTTCAGCCCCATGCGACAGCTGGGGAAACTGAGGCAGTTTCTTTCTGATGCAGAAAGAGCATCCACTGGTTTGGTGTCCCCAAAATGCCCCTGCCCTGCCCACAGGAGGCAACCTGCCATCATGTCAAGGCGTAGGGCTGGCAGCCACCTCCATCCTGCCAGGCTCCCACGTGCTCCTGTGTTTTGGCACAAAGAGAGGCAAAGGGGAAAAAAATGAAAATCCCTGCTCATGGGGAGGGTCTTGGACAATGTGCACAGACGCATGTGCTTTGTGTCCCAATTTCTTCCCATGGACTCCTCCAGCATGGCAGCGAGGGGCTCAGCAGCCCCAGAGCGCTCCAGCTCAGCAGCTCTTAGGCACAGACCAGCTGCTCTGGGTGCTGCTCATCGAGCCTCTCCAAAATGGTTTTAGGGAAAGATCCCCTGAAGCCTCGTGGATCATGCAGGGCTGTGGAGCAGGCAGAGCCACTGCCATCCCAGGTGGCCCTCACCTTTCGGCACCCGTGGTCATCCTCCTCCTTCTTCTGGCTCACCCGACCAGGCTTTTTGCAGATGGATGGCAGGGTCTGGTTGCAGGGGCTGTCGTTCCACCTCCCTTCCTGCAGGGTGGGAAAAGGAGTGGCAATGAGCCCATCTGACAGCCTAGGCAATGTCCCAGCCCCTTCACCCCTACCTTGGGTCCAAAGACTCTCCTTCCCTACACTAAAACCCTAAGGATGATATGGATTCCTCCCATCCCAATGGCTCAGATGAGTTAGGCTGAACCCAGCTGGAGACACTCCCTAAGGAATGCCTTCCTCAGCAATGAGCATGCTGCAGTGCTCCCTGCAGAGGTGCAGTGTAGGAGCGTTCTCACGATGGTTAGATGATATACTTCAGGAGATAGGGTTGCTCATGGAACACATGCTTTATTCGCAAGGGTCGTGGGTGCCAGAGTTTGCCATCAGCTGCCAGGCCAGTTGCTGGCGTGGTTCCAAGATAGCAAATTTCCTGTTACAGTATATTTTATCTTATTCTGTGTTGAATATTCTATTTACAGTGACTAACTGGTGTGAGACACAAATCCTATAGAATTTACATACAGCTTATGAGAACTACTAGATTTGAATAAGGCACTACTTTCTTATGCTAATTTCTATAATCCCTTCTTCCTGCTATTCCTGCAGACCCCTTTTCTGCCTGGTCACTGGTATTGCTCAATATCCTGTCCCCTGGACTGGCATCCCTTCCCATATCAAAAGTGACCGTCATTTCCACCTCACCCACCGGCCCACCGGCCCGATGTTCTCCGAACCTACTGCTAAACAATCACATTTATAAAGTTTCCCTGTATCACCTTCCCCAACAGTGCAGGATAACCCCCCATCCCCTCCAGGTTCTCACCGGTCCCCAGATGGTCACACAGTCCTCCAGGCTGTCACGGAAGTTATTGGGCTCAAAGGGGTGCCAGTACGTGAACCTCACGGGCGTCCCATCTGACCACTCGAAGTTCATCTGTAGCTTGAGGTCATTTAGGCCAATCCAGAGCTCCTCCACATCTGCCAGGACAGGAAGGGAGGGAGTGACATTCCCTTCTCCTGGCTGGCCTTCTGCAGAACCCCCCGGTGACCTCAGCCCTCATGACAGGACTGGTCTTTGCACAGCACCTGCCAAAACCCACTCAGGGCTCAGCTCTGACCTCCTTGTGCCAGTGGACAGGACAGGGCAGGGCAGCTCCTGCCTGTAAGGATGGACCCCCACAGTGGGAAACACAAGGACATGGACACCCAAAGTGAAAAACACGGGGACATTTGCCTGCAGCTTTCAGAGAGGGGCTAGGAGCATGGGAGTAAAAGTCCAGGTCTGCAGGCTCAGGTCCAGTGAACTACTGGTTTTCAACCATTCCTTTCCCACACATCCCAGTCTGCTACCAGCCTGGGGGCAGCAGTATTTCCTCTCCTTCCTCCATTCTCCTACACCTCCTTGCTGGCCTCCTCCAGCAAGTCCAGCAAGAATTTTTTTCCCATCTTTTCCTACATTAACCAGCTGGAACTAGCACCATTCCACTAGCACTCCAATCCCCGCACAATCACGAGGTCAGCTCTGCAGCCTCTAGCACATCCAGGGACTTTTCCATGGACCCCATAAGACAAGAAAGGGGCTGCTGGCACAGTAAGCTCCTCCTCACCTTGCTTGATCTCCTTGGTGACAAATTCCAGCTCAGAGAGAGTGTGGATGCTGACCAGATCACCCCCACTCCGCAGGCAGGTCTTCTTTGACTCCTGCCAGCTCTTCTTCTCTCCTACCAGCCGGTAGCAGTTGGACTGGAAGGGCTGCCAGCCGGGCTCACAGTCCACCTTCACCTCCGACCATGAGTCTGGCAGGATGCAAGGCAGCCTGAGGGTTCCTGCCCAGCTATCCAGTCCTCTCCTTGGCAGGGAAAGGACCGCAGTCCTGCGGGTGCTCAGCAGATCAAGCCAAAGCCGCAGTGGGAAAGCCATGGCCAAAATATAACAGGCAATGCAAGGTACGGGAATGGTGGATTCAGAGCTCCAGGGACAAAACAAAATCCTTTCTGTCTGCAGAGGAATGAGGGCAGAGCAGAGCAGAGACCTCCCCTGGGGACCACGGGGACCTGCTGTTCTCCATCCCTCCCTTACCACCCAACCTGGAATGGCACCAAGCACTTCCTGGAAATGTTCCTTGGGAATGACTTTTCCTAAATCAAGCCCTGCTCTGCACACCTAGGACACCAGCAAGCTGAGGACACCATGGGCACCTATATGGACAGCATCCCCTGACCATGCTGGGTTGGGAGCACACCCATGGGTTACAGAGCTGCCCATTCTCAATGCTGGTCATCCCCTGCTCACCCGTCAGGAAGGGGTCAGCCGTGGCGTTGGGCTTCTTCTTGCAGACGTAGGGGAGGGCCATGCCACAGTCGAGGTTCTGCCATCCCCCGGATGACTCGGTGCGAATCACCCCACAGTTCTCCTCACTGGGGTTGTCAGGCTGGTCTGGAGAGTGGGATAAGGAGGGGACAGGCTACTGAGGAGCCAGGACAGAGCTACCAATGCAGCTCTCCCCACTTCAACACCTGTAAAACCCCTTTTATTTTGTTATTTTGCACAATGAAGACGTGACCCAAACATAGCCAGGATTATTTACAGCACCTCAATGCACAAGACCCCAAAGGGTCACTGTTTTAGCTGGAAATGTCAATAGCAGTCAAGGGGTCAGAGGACATGACCTGAACTGCTCCCACCTGTCCTCAAACCTCCTTCCAGGGTTTCACTGTATTCTCCCAAGTGCCTTTGGGTGATGGCACCAGGCACGACCAATGGACCCTCTTCCCTCTGAGTACGCCAGGGTTAGGGATGGCTGTCTGCAGCTGGGGACCACTCCACAGACACACTCCTGCACTAAGCAGGGATGCAGCAATGTGCCAAACAAGGAATGTCAACCCAGGTTATCCATAGGGGGAACAAGTGTTTGCAGAGGGCCAATTCCCTCTTAGCACCCTGTGTCCCTGCTCCAGCTCCACAGATGTCCCAGGCTGTTACACAGGGCCCTAGGACTCTCTGTCCCCATGCAGCAAGGGGATACCCTGCAGCAGGCCAGGCCACCTCCCTTGCCATGGGGCCATCTCTGGTGGTCACAGGGTGTTCCTCAGGCCCCATCACCAACACTACATCCCATGTCTCACCACTCTCCCAGTTGAGGTATTTGAGGGGTGACTTGTCTGACCACTGCCAGCCTCCATTGATGTCCAGGTCATTCAGCCCAATCCAGAGCGTGGAGCTGTACCCAGTCAACAGACCTGCAGCGAACACAGCCAGAGGGGCAGAATCAGTCCCCCAAGCCCAGCTCAGTCCCCACCTTGTCACCCCCCCAAACCTGGGGTAGGCAGAGCAAACTGGCAGTGGCAGTGCCATCAGCTGTGCCCCAGATGAGGAGTGCACAGCCAGGCTGCCAGAATCTCTACCATTGATGTAGGTCTGCTCATGGATTTCTGTGATGCTCAGCAGGTTGGCCCCTTGCTGCTCACAGCTATTCCAGGCTTCCTGCCACGACAGCGTCGACTGGAAGTTGAACTGGTAGCAGCTGTTTGTGAGGTGATCCTTGTCCCAAAAGGTCTCACAGTCATTGCCTGTGGGGATGAGCAGGATGAGTACCCAACACAGACACAAAAAAAACCCCCAATAACCCAGTAAACCCCAGTAACTTGCTGCTCTGGCACTGCAGACTGCTAACAGGGGGAGAGGAGAAGCCTGAAAGTCTCCAAGAAGGATTGGCATGGCGTTTTTGCTTTTTCCCATTGGATGTGTCCCTCTACTTACTCTTTATGGGGCAGAAGCCCCACCGCTCGTCCTTGCCATAGTCCTGGGTGGTGGCACACCAGAGGTGCCCGTCCTCCCGCCCCGTGCTGGTGCACTCGTGAAACCACTGGTTGTCGTACTTGAAGGGGATGGTGCAGGGCTTCCCATGGGAATTGCCCTGGATGGTGTAAATCTCTGAGGGAAAAGAGGAGCCCTTGCTTGAGGATGTGTCTATGGGGGCTGAAGGGAGATTGGGGTGAGGGGCGTGGGTTGGCCCAGTGTGATGGTTATGGGGTGCCCAGAGGCTTCCCACTCCCCATCGCCCTGATCCTGCCTGGTTCTGTAGCTCCAGCAAGCTGGGACTGAGCTGCCCAGGCAGGACCCGACTGCTGCAGCACCACAGCCTCAGCTCACACTTTGGGGTTGGTTTGGGTTATAGGGTAACACTAATGCCCAAGGAGGTGTTACCAGAGTAGGGCATGGAGCACAGATCCTCCTCGGTGCCATATGTCCTCCACTGTGAGCCATGTGCCTGGTCGCCCCTGTCCAGGGAGGAATTGCCCAGGCGGGCACCGAGATGCTGCGAGAGCTGCTCCCCGAGCCCACGGCAGCTCCAGCGCATGTTGACCGACTCACGGTCACACTCGTAGGTGGCCAAGAGGTGCAGCCCCACCGTGGCGTTAGCCCCATGCCATGACACGCCCAGGCACTGCATGGCCCCCACATTGAAGAGGCGATTTCGGGAGACCCATTTCCACTGCTGGGCTGGGGCACTGGCGTTGCAGCCCTTGGCCAGTCGCACCAGGGAGTCCTTGGTCTCCAGGCAGCCCTGCACGCCTGCGTTGTAGATGAGAAAGACTCTGGAGTCTGGGGAGAGAACAAATGGAAAGGGTGAAAGCATTGCTGGGGATTCAGTATGTGCCATGCACGGCCCTGAGCCCTGACAGAACATCCTGGCTCTGTGCAAAGCAAGTTTTGGCATGCATCCCTGGGCACAGCACCTGGGACGCTGGGGACCACCGCGTCCCTTCAGCACTGACTCAGGGTTTGTCCCAGTGCCCATCCCCAGTGGTAAGCTCTGGGCAGAATGACACGGGTGGGTGTCTGTATCCAGTGTGGCATCACCAAGGGTGGCTGTTGGGCATCGGAGTCAGTGCAGAGTGTTTGCCCACTCTAACTGGATCATTAGAGCCATTCAAGACTGACCCCCCATGGGCAGCACTTGGCCACAGCATTCCCAGGCATTGCAATGATGCCAGTGCTGGAGAAGCCAATGGCTTCAGCACCAGCCATCTGCTCCAGGCAGAGAAAAACAGAGCAGGGAAATAGCTCATGTGTCAGTGCTATGTGTGTTTGAGGACCTGCTAAAAACTGTGGAGCAAACAGGAACTGCTGGGGAAGGTCTCCCATCCTTGTGAAGGAAAATGCCTGCACAGTCCCAGCCCCAGCAAATACAAAGTGTCATGCCAGGGCCCTTTGGAATCCCAGCCCAGGCATTGGGGCTGAGGGAAGACAGGCCAAGATCAACCCCAACTCCACACACGTCCCACAGTCCTGCCTGCTGCCATGGGCCAACCATGCATCCCCAAGGAAATTCCCTGACCCTCAGCATCACTTAGGGGCCACCCCACCATGTGACTTTACCCCAAAACCTGTATAAACCAGTAAATCCCATGCATTATGCTGGGATAGGCTGCTCCAGCTGATGTGTCCTGTTTAAAAGACACTTTGTTTCTTCAAATTAGTATTTCTAAACTAAAAAGCCACCTCAGGGCTTCTCATTGCCTCTCCCTGCCCCAACACCCCAGCAAGAATCTTCCGAAAGCACCACAGCAACACCATCACTTTTGTTGTTGTTTTTTTTGTTATAAAACATCCCATTTTTTTCCACCACAAACATTCACCAGAAGCCCAAGTGAACTCATGGGCCCCACTATATTTAGCTTTGGTTTGCTTTGTTTTTTTGCCATTGTGTAAACTTTTGGGACTGAAAAGGTTTTCATTTCTTATTTCCCTGCAACCTCACCCTGCCCCAGTTGTTGTTACAGGCAGCTCTGGCACATTCAAGCAACAAACATCTTGGCTCACAGAAGTTCTCTGCCCTGTGTATGAAAGGAAAAAAGAAGTGGAGGAAGATAGACATTCTCATTTCTTTTGGGAGTTCCAGCATCGACCCAGCTCTGGGACAGAAATTATATCAGAAGTCCCTTCCCCAGCCCAGAGGACATTTATTTGATGATGTCAAATAAACAAAAGTGAAGCTTGTCTGCAGGGCTTTATTTAATTTAAGGGAAACATCTAATTTCACTGAAAATATTTTAAAAATCATGGCAAGTGAGAAAATAAGCAAAAATCTAGACAGTGCTGATTCTGGCTGGCTGAAGCTCAGGTTCCTTAAGCTGGTGCTGGTGTTTCACCAGAATGGGAACTGGCCTGATCCTGACCTGGACAGTGGGAGACCAGCTCATGCCCCACCAAACACCTTCTCCCCATGCCAGCACTACCCATGCCACACCCAGCCCATTGCTCTCTCCTTCCCGAGTACAGTGAGCGCAGTGCAGCCCCTCCAGCACCAGGGACATGGGGGTCTTTAAGCAGGTTTGGATGATGTAGCATCAGTGTTGTGACCCACTGGAGCAGGATGAGGCTTTCCTGGGGCAGAGCCTGATGCCACAGTGGCTCCTCTGCAAGGAACCAAACACCAGTGCTTTGCTCCTTAGAACAGAAAGAATTGCTCTACTATGAGCATCACTACAGGGAGCATCAGCAGCAGGACACCCTTCACTGCTACCTGTGAGCCCTGTCTTGCAAAAAAAAAATTAATATTGGGTTGGAAAAGTCCAGGAGCAGGAATCGGTGTTAGGGTGCTCAGTGCCATGGCGGTGCTGGCAGCACCATGCAAAGGTCACACTCACCAGTGGCCCTGCAGTGGCACTGTATTCAAGGAAGACATCCAGACTGGAGGGGGCAGGCCTGGGGCCAGAGAAGCACAAAATACCATTTCACTCTAAAAAGAGAAGAGCTGAAGATAGCAAATTATAGACTATGGGATTTGGGCAGCCCCTGTATGCTGCAAGCAGCTCAGCCCCTTGGCTCAAAGAAGGCAGCAGAGGCCACGCAGTGTCTGTCCCCAGTGTCTGCTGGGCCATGGAGGAATGGGAAAGCTCCAGCACCAGCTCAGCCCTGGCACCCCCACAGCTCTTCCAGCAAAACCGCTGTGCAAAACCGCCCGCTGTGCACTGCTGGGGAGGAGCTGGGGGATGACCCACATGAGCTCAACACAAGGCAGCAAAGCTGTGCTTCACCAAAAATACACCTTTCTTTCCCTTATTTCTACAGAATTTGGGGTTGACTGGGTCCATGGTGTCCATGACATTGGCAGTGGTGCTTGGATAGGCTCCTGGGCACTGAAAGGAGCGTTCAGCATTCCTGACCCCAGGATAGATGTGCAGTTGGGTGGGAGGACGCAAGTTTGGATCAATGAATGCCTTTCCTCAAGCTGGTATTCCACAGAGCAAACCCAATCCTTGCAGGAGGTGGCTCCAGAGGAGTACCCCAAAGGACTGGGAATGTCCCTGTCCCTTCCAGGGCCTGCTCTTCTTCATTGCCCTCAGCAGCCATGGCACAGCTATGGCTGACTCCTTTCAGAGATGTTTCTCAGGTTTTGGTACCCACCTGTGGACCTGAAATTACACAGGCAGAGCTTTACAATTGCCTCCCAGTTATGGAAAGCCACCCACGGCAACAGCTGCAGATCCTTCCCAAAGAGGAGCTGTCCTCTGGCACAGGATAAAGAGCACTGGAAAACCCAATCCTGCTGGATGCTCTGGCTGGAATCAATAAAATTAAACCAGGGCTGGGATTGGCATGCTCTGTCTCTTCCTTCCTGCATCCTCTCTCTTTTGAGCAGTGCCAGCTCGGAGTAGCTCTGAACAATCACATTCTGGTCCTCCTCCTCTGCAGAGGACTTGTGAAAGCAAAGCAAAATCCGACACATTTCCATCAAGGACAGTGTCTTGTCCCAGCCCTGCAGCCACTGGGATGCTGCCTTCAACCTGCTGGTGGGATCACGGAAAGCAGCTGGTGCTACAAGGCAGAGCGATGGTGGGGATGGGGGGAGCTGGGACTGAAAGCAGGACACTGGCTCTGCCAGCAGAAACACTCTCCCATGTGGGAAATACTGGGATGCTCACACCCAAGCACCGCGGGAGAAACTGGCTTTGGCACTGGGTGGCTGAACACTGCAGGGATGGAGAAGCTGCCATCTTTTGAGGCAGCCCTCAAGGGAGACTTACACTCTGTGCTGGCTCCAGGTTCTTTGTCTTAATCAAAAAAGCAAGTTCTTGGCCAGCAGGAAGCCTGAACTGAAGGAACTCAGCTCAACCCTTCCCACAACAGCTTTACCACCATCAAACAAATATGGAAAGCTTCACAGCCAGCAATTTTGGGGACTGTGGGCAGCATTGGATGAGACAGGCCACAGAGACAGCAGACAGAGAAAGCCCTGCAGCACAACATGGATGGGCATCCTCGGCACCACCCAGCCCCGAGCACATTCCAGCTCAGCCACCCACAACAGGACACTCAGAGCATCCCTGCTCCATTGCATGTCACTCTGCCACCACCAGCAACAAATGCAGGAGCAAATTCAAGAAAGGACTGAAGCTACAGCTTCAGTTGCAGTTATTGTGGACTGGAGCAGATCCAGGGCTCTGGCTGCAATTACAACTGCAAGCAAATGCTGTCCCCAACATGTCAGTGCCGTGAGGCTCTGTTACCACATCTCTGCCAGCTCCTGCCACCTCTTTTGCTCCTCTGTGAGGGTGATCATGGCACCGTGTGATGCCAGAGCCCCTCCCAAACCTCTGGAACTCAGCCCTGTCCTGCAGCCACCCAGGCAAAGGTACTCCCTGCCCTTATTCTCACTCAAGGTTCCCCCTTATGTGGGATGTCCCAAAAAATACAGCTCCAAGTCGCTTGCGCAGGAGGCTGAGCACACACAGGGACGATCCCCCTCAGAGTTTCCTGTGCTGCAGACACACCGTGGATATGTTTGCCCCAAACCACCTGGTAAAGGCAGCAAAGCCTTGAAGCCCACAAGGTGCCCCAGCCACGCCAGCAAACAGGGCTCCACTGGTGCTCCGAGACTCATGAACTCCCTCAGGGGCTGCAGACCCCTGTGCTAACTATCACCTTCATTTGGATTGGTGAGCCCAGGAAAAGGTTTTACCTGTAACGTCCGGCGGCAAGAAACCACCCTTCACTCACACGGTGCAGAAAGGAATCCCTGTTTCAGCCTGAACTTTCCCGTGTAATGTGTCTCACCTGCCAGCAAACAGGGCACAGCAGGTCCAAGCCACCTACTCCAAACTGCCATCTTTTCAGCCCATTTTTGCAGCCCAAGGGTGAGCAGTGGCTCTGAAACCCACACGGCACTGATAGGTGAAAAACTGCAGAACTGGGAACTTATTCATGATAAACATGGTGGGGATACACCAGGTATGAGGGAAAGATCAGCAACAGAGAAGAAAAATTCCCCCGGAATAAAAAAAAAACCAACATAGAAAAAGATGACAAAAAAAATGCAGACAGGCTGGGAGAGCTGAGGATGATCAGCCTGGAGAAGTCTCCAGGGAGACCCTAGAGTCCCTTCCAGTGCCTAAAAGGGCTCCAAGAGAGCTGGAGAGGTGTGGAAACCTGAGACCCTGGGAGGTGAGATGATAGGAAGATGCCAATAGAGTAAGCCTCATTGGTTCAAGACCTTAGACTCATAAGGTCAAGCCCCTGCCCTGTAACCAAGAGGGGATAGCTGCCCCCAGGTAAGACCCTATAAAATGCCAGGTTAACCACGCCCCTGGTCTTTGGATGCTGCTGGGTCAGATGATTAGAACACATCTCTGAGCTATGCATCGTACCCATCTCATTTATTAGCCACATGCAACCCAGCCAAACTGGGATTGGGGTCACAGGGTACCCCCCCTTCGCGACAGAGAGGGACTTTGGACAAGGGCCTGGAGTGACGGGACAGTGGCTTTAAGCTTGAGGAGGGCAGGGTTAGATGGGATATTGGGAAGAAATTCATCCCTGTGAGGGTGGAGTGGCCCTGGCACAGGGTGTCCAGAGAATCTGTGGCTGTCCCATGCCTGGGAATGTCCAAGGCCAGGTTGGGTGGGGCTTGAAGCAGTCTGGTCCAGTGGAAGGTGTCCCTGCCCACGGCAGGGGGTGGAAGGAGATGGTCTTTAAGGAGCCTTTCAATGCAAGCCATTTTGGGACTCCACATAGAACCAAAAATCATTGCTCATGGAACATAGGAGAGTTTCACCTGAGAGAGCTTCAGCTGGGCTCAGCTTGCACAGCCCTGAGGAGGACAGGGAACTGCTGGAATGAGGAGAGACCAGCATGACAATTGACCTTCCAGTGACATTTGGGAAGGCAGGATCCCAGGACTGCCCCCCTGGCCGTGTCCAGCCAGCTCTGCTGAGGGATACAGCAGGGTCACAGAAAAGCCCCAATTCCATCTTGAATTTCATATTACTGGACAAATTATTCCTCTGGAGGAAAATCTCCTTCCTTGAGAGAAGTTCCCAGCAAAGCCCAGCTCCAGCAGTCAGTCCAGGCAGGGCTGATGCCATCCTTATGGTCTTGGTGTGGAAAACAGCAAAAAGCATAGCCATTGCCATGAAAAGCACCAATATTTGGCCCAAGGAAGGAGCCTGTGCATCCTTCTGTGGGCTGGGAATGGGAAACAGAGATAAAAGCATCAGCTGTGTCCACGGGAGCTCCCAACAGCAGAGTTAAAGCATCCCTGCTGCCAGCGATCACATGACACGAGAGCATTCCTAGCCTGTGGGAAGGACGTCACAGCTCCACCTTCCCCTGGCTGCTTTTGGCATCGGTAACTCCATGCAACTCCTTAGAGAGGAACTTCAGACTAGAAAAAACATAAAAGAGAAGGAAATGCAGCCATACCAGCAGCCCCAGGACATGTCTGGCTCAGGAAGGGCACCAGTCCCATCTGCTCCAGAGCTGAGATGAGACACAACTCCCACCCCTGACGCTCCTAAATTAGAGGTTTGCAGCAAATGAGCAATGATGCCCAACATCCCACAGACTCACCCAGCACAACAGAACCCTGAGGCTCGGCTCGGGCCAGACTTGCCAGAAGCAGCTCTGGCTGCTCCAAGCCAAGCTCCAGAATAAAAGAGGGTGGTTTTGTTTTGTTTTTTAAAAACAGACCTCACAGAGTTAAGGACCTCTTGCTACAAAGAAGAAAGTGAAGCTTCTGACAGTCTGGTTGGGGGTATGGAGCAGCAGGATGTGCACTTGGAGCTGAGAAACTCGTCTTGGCTGGCCCAGCAGTCAGAGAGAAGCTGTTGTTTATATGGTGGGAGTTGTATGAGATGAGCTCCTTACTTGGCTGTGACAATGATGGCTACCTACCACCCTGCTCACTGCTGCTGTCTCATAAAGGTTTTGGAAGGGGGCCACATACTTCACTTCAGCCTCTCTGCAGACATTAAGAAGCCTATTCTCCCAGCATCCTGCCTGGGACATAGACAAATGAATGCATTTCAGAAGGGGTGCTTGAAAATAGACAAATGAATGCTTGTTCCTGGGCAGCCCAAGGGACTCTTCACAGCAGTGGCTACAAGGGAGACAAGAGTCCCAGAATCTGCCCTCTGGTACCCAGCAAAGGACAGAAGGATGGAAGTTTTCCCCAGTTTCTCCCTAGACTTGGCCCAGGCTCCAGCCCTGCAGCAGCTTCATTCATCCAGAAGTTCTGACTCCCCAGGAATGCAGAGAGATGAAGGCAGCACCATCCATTGAATGGGCTCCAGCCAGGATGGAGGAGTGCAATGGACACATCAAGAGCACAGCTGGAGAGGTAAAGGCTCTCTCCCAGGACACGGTGGCCAAACACTCACCCCTGAGCACTGCTCTGGCCCCAGATCCTCTGACTGTCCCCATTCCCTCACCTACCAGCACCCCAGAACCCCTGGCCAGCAAACTGGCGCAGGACAGCCCTGACATGTCCTCATACACAAGGTGCTTCCAGCACAGTTGGCCGATGACTTACCAATTTTTTTCAAAACTACTTAAGAAACTCCCCCCAAAATGATGAAAGATCCACAGATTTCTCCTCCCTTGTTTCTCTAGTACCACTCTTAATGTTATTTCCCTGAGCAGTGGTATCACTGTCTCTGGACAGAGACCCCCCTATGCACCAAACCCAAGAACATTCACACTACCAGGGGCAGTCTCTGGTGTCCCACATATATATATTTTTTTTTAATTAAAATGATATTTACCATGAAACTTCCCACGGGGTGCCCTTCACCTGCCTCATGTCCAGCGCTCCCAGACCAGGCAGTACTGGGGTAATGGGGCCATTACTGCAGAGGCCCAAGTTGCCCTGTCTGGATTGAGGTGGAGGAATGGGAAAAGCTCAATCTGTCCATTCCACCTCTGTACCATCCTGCAAACAAGGCTGATTTCCAAACGTGGAAAATCCCATTTGCATCCCTATTGTGACAGTACGAGGTGCAGTGCAGGACTGAGCACTGGGATGGAGATGATATTGGAAAATACCCTGTGCCCCCTTGAAACAGCCAAACCTTTTCTCCCAGACTAAAGAGTGCTCCCAGGAATTTGCAAGTCAATCCACTAATCATTTTCTAATCCTTAAGAAATTACAGATGGGTTCTTTAAGAACAAGAGCATCTGTGTGGGTCTCTTTTGGGCTCCAAGCAATCTTAGGAATGAGAAAAATGTCGATGCTCTGTGAGCTGTGCACAGTTCAGATTAATTAAAATCCTGCTCCTCATGCATGTGAAGAACCAAATTTTACAAATTGCTTAAATAACCCTTCAGGAAATGCTGGCTCAGGATGGGCGGGAGTGGGTGCGAGGGCCATCACCAACCCCACTCCCACCCAAGATCCAGCCACACTCATGGAGCTGAGCAGGACATGATGATCCAGTGGGTAACACTGAGACCTCTGGCAGAGCCAGACCAAAGCCTTCCCTTCCCTGCTCCAAGCACCCACCGAGGCAGTGAGACCAGAGATTCTTGTGATGGATTTATCATCTGGAAAAAATTATTTAGTACAGAGGGTTGATAACATCCTCAGCACACATTTGCTTTGATTTGGGGGCAAAATATTTCCTTGGAAAATAGTTAAAGAAATAATACTTACAGGGAGTCCCTCTGCCTGCAGGGAAAGGTGCAAAATCCAGGCAGAGAGAAAATGAAGCCAGAGAGAAAAATCTGCAACGTGGCTTTAATCATCACCAAGACCTCACGCCTGAAAATGCCTTTGCACGTGCTGGCAAGGAGCACCTCCCCATGGGAAACCTCCTGGGGTCCCCACACCACCTTGGTGGCTTTAGGGGAAGGGGATAATTTTGCATGGAAGGTTAAATTAAATCTCTTTCCACTCTTGTCATTCTTGCACAGGCACCATCCCCAGCCCTGCTGCCACGTCCCCGCAGTTGCTGTGGCTGCAGACGGTGGGGAGGTGAGATCTCCACTGTCCCTTGTGCCCTGCCAGGCTCCAGCAGCAAAGGTAACACCTCTGACCCCTTTTCCTGCTCCCAAAAAGTCCGAAGAAGATCAAGACGTAATTTCTTGGGGCTGCATTCGCCATGCAACAAGCAATTTCCATTAGGAAGGGGAAAATGGGGGTGAAATTCATGCAAAGGCTGCTCTGTTTGCTCTGTAAATTCTTTCCAGGTCCCTTTTGCATTCTCTCTTGCCCCACA
Source organism: Nicator chloris (assembly GCA_013400495.1). Classification (NCBI taxonomy): domain Eukaryota; kingdom Metazoa; phylum Chordata; class Aves; order Passeriformes; family Pycnonotidae; genus Nicator; species Nicator chloris. Next base: position 41,589 of record WAAE01012979.1, read on the forward strand.
GCTGACAGGGCAGGACCTACACTGAGCACCGAATAGGTGGGAAGTCAATCCAGCACCAAGTCCTGGCATTGAGACAAGGATTTTGTCCTGCCTGTAGCCATGGCAGGATGGGAGCTGCTGCCTCAGTTTCCCTCGGAAGGCACGTGGGTGCCCACATGATGCTCCACAGATGGGTCAGCTGGAGGAGATATCCCAGCGAGGAGCCCCAAACCTCCTGCCAAGAGCTCTGCTTCACCTTTCTGGCTGTCCCAGAGGTGAGGGTTTGGCAAAACCTCTTCTGGACTGGCCCCCACTGAAAGTGTCCTTGGAAACAAAGAACTACTCCATCCTGATCCCAAACTCCCAGCGTGGATTCTCTCTGAGCTGCAAACCAGGCTGGTGCTGGGGGATCCTGCATGTGGCACCTCCATTGGTGCCATCCTCTGCCCCCTTCATCCACTGGGTCTGAACCAGGACTGATGCAGGGCAGGAGCAGCTGGAAGTGGGGATGGGGAGGAGGAAGAGCTGAGGGTGCTCAGCACCAGCAAGGCACGAGTGACACAGCCCTGCAGGCTGGCAGCCACTGAAAGCTGCCTTGTTCCTCGCCCAGGCCCTCCATGGGGTCAGCTGCCACCATGCTCCTGCCCCACAGCCAGGACAGAGGTGCCTCTGTGCTTGGAATCGCCAGACCTGGATCCCACTGACATTTTTTGGGATGAAACAGCCAGAATAGGCCTGTAAAGGTAGCAAAACCTTGCTGAAATGAAATAACCCCCTTAAAGCCCACAGAAGGTGTAATTCACAGCCCTCAAGTAAATTATGGGGAGGTCTAACAGGAATTCAGCTGTGGAAAGTCCAGCTGAGATGTCTACAAACAGCAGGCAAACCGTGACTGCTCTTCCAAATGGCCCAGGGTACAGGGCTCTCCTTTCCCATTGCTTCATACTTTCTCCATCTGCCAGCCAGGAAGTTTCTCCTCTGCCAGAAACTGATCGCTTGCTTGGCATGGGATTGCTGCCCACTGTCATCATGTCCATGATCCCATATCTGCCCCTTGAGCAAGGTGGCTCAGCCCCAGGCACTGTGAGACTGAGGGGAGCGGGGAAAGCAAAGGGGGAAGGGGAGATGGGGGCAGGGGATCAGTGTTCTACGCTGCCGCTTCCAAATCTGATTTGGATTTGTTAAATGTGCTCTGATAAAATAGGCCAAGGGCTTACAGTTGTTATTTTCAGGGAAAAGTAGCCAATTTTTCTTTCTTTTGAAATTTTAAATTTTTATCAATAGGGCCAAAATAATTCAAGGAAACCCCAAAAGCAGTTCCTCAGTTCTAGGCCAGACTGTCCAGGGGTAAAAAGCATCTCAAACGGCAATTTCAGGGGCCATGCAGAGGAGCCTCCAGTGTCTGGCTCATGGTGCCTTCGGAAGGTTAAAACAAGATAAAATACAACCCGTTGACTTTATTGTGAGGAGTTACTAGTAAAAAAAAAAAAAGTTTCAAAACACCCACTCGCGTCCCGATCCCGGGGAGCACTTTTTCCTACGAGTAACACGTCGGGAGAGGGGAGTGGATCAGGATGGGAGAGGGTGGCAAGCTCCAATAAAACCCTTCGGCTCCATCCCAACCTCCCGCTCCCCCAGCTGCCCTCCCCGGAGAGACAAAGGGCCGGAGCGGGGCTGCGGAGCGCAGTGGGTCGGCGGCCGCCCCCGGCCCCGGCCCCCCCTTGGCCGCGGAAGCGTTTCCGCTGGCCTCGGCCGGCGCTGCGTGGCCGCTCGGCGCGGGGAGTTAAACTCAAGAGTGATAAAAGGGAGTGAAAACGCGGCGGAACGGAAAGAAAACACGGCGCTATCGAACTGGAGAAAACAAAACGCGACGGAAGGCACCACGACGGGAGAGGGATGGAGTAAAACAAACCGTAGTAAAAGCAAATAAAACATTCCGCGAGGAAATAAGCCACGGCGATGTGATCCGCGTTATAGCGAGGCCGGTCCCCCGCCCTGCGCGCCGCCGCCGGGATCCCGCCGCCCCCTCCCCGGGAGAGCCCGGCCGGGAAGGGTCCCCCAGCCCTGGTTTGGCTGCTCGACGTGGTCTGGCCCCCGCTTTTCCCCCCGATAAGAAAACTCCGGAAAGTGGAGGGAGGGAGAGCGCGGTCCCACCTGGGTGCGCAGCGCCGAGCACCAGCTGCAGCCCGAGGAGGCAGCAGAGGGGGCCGCCGAGGGGGGGGCACAGTGGGGGGCAGATGCGCCGCGGTCCCGCTGAGCCGCGCCCCATCCCCGGCGCTGCCCGCTCCGCTCTGCTCCGCTCGGGCCCCTCCTGCCGGGCCGCGGACGGGGAGGGCGTGGGGAGAGGGAGAGGGAGGAGAAGGAGGAGGGACGCGAGCGGGAGAGGGAGGGAAAGAAGGGGGGGAAAAAGATGTTACAAAATGAAATAAGAAAAAAACCCGAAGCGTGCGCGCCGGGCTCAGACACTGCGTCAGCGGACCGGCGCCCGGCCCAGCGGCGGAAAGAGAGCGGGGCGCGGCCCGAGCCCGGGGGTCTCCGCCCGCTGCAGCGCATTGCTGGGGCGGGGGGTCCGTGGGTGAAGCGGGGCAGTGGCAGAAGCGAAGCCCAGCCTGCCCAGGGCATCCCCGCAGACGCCCGGGCATGGCTGGCTCCCCCAGCAGAGCACCCACGCAGCCCTCTCCACACCCCGGGCGGTCGCGATGCCCCGGTGCGGGGCGGAGGGTGTGCGGGAGGTGCCCGCGGTGCAGCCAGTCCCGCGTCGGGTCCCGCTGCGGCTCCTCAGCGTGGGACCCCGCCTCGCCGGGGAGAGCAGCCAAGGACTGCCGTGAGCTCCCACCGCACATCATTGCTTGCATCTCTGGGTGCCCGGCAGAGTTATCTCATCCCAAGCACAGCCGGCCCAGCTGGATCCTCCTCTATCCATCCCTGTGGCACAGAGCTGGGCAGCTCCCAGTCCAACTGTGAATGCTCAAGTTGGACACAGCTCACCGCACCTTCCACCACGAGCCCAGTCCCTCCAGTCATGGGGTGCTGCTTGCAGCTCTCCAGCTTCTGGAGCTCTGCTGAGGGCATGGGACAAAGAACATCCACAATATCTGATGTAGGTATATCCTGCATCCGGGAGCTGAACATAAAAGGCTTTTTAAAACTGTTAAAAATTTTTAAACTTTCATTTTCACACCTCCACTCCAACAGGGCTTCCCATGGCCCCAAAAGCCATGCAGAGAAGGCAGTATACATGGAAAACACAGGAAGTTGGCATATTCCTGGCTTTCTACATCCATTTGGTGCATTTGGGTGATGCTCATAGAGCCCATTCTTGTGGGAGCATCCCTGAGGGTGTGGAAGCCTCACCTCCTCGAGCTCTCTTGGGATTTGAGCAATGCAAGGAGGGTCATTCAGTCCTTGACACACAGACTCTGCCATACAAATTCAGGGGAGATGATGCTTTTGATGAGACCAAGCTGATGGCAGAGCTCCCTTGAGCAGGGAGCAAGATCTGGCCCCGAGATGGCACAAACCCCTTAGGGGGTGAGGAACAGGTCAGCCATCATTTGACCATTCTTTAGAAAATAGAGGAATTCCAGCAAGGCAGGAAGGACTTTTGGGCCGGTGCCAGGATGGGCTTTGGGGATGCAAACCCTCTGAGGGGGGGTAATTAAGCACATCAGCATTTAGGCTGTTGGTTTTTCTAAAGCAAGGATTATTTTTTAATTGCAGCAGCACTGAGAGAAAGGCCTTGCTGGCCTCCATAGCTGCCACAGGAAACAAGCACGACAGCTCAGAGGAGGGGAAGGAGTCATCCAGATCCTCTCTCCTATCCCGAAAACTTGGAGACCACTCCTGGAGGATGCCACCCACTGAGACACCAGCGGCTGGATGTGATGGGGCTTTGAAGTCCTGTGAGTGGGACCCTCCACCCATCCCAGATAAACCTGACATCCCTTTCAAAGAAGTTAAACGCATCTGAAAGAAGGAACATAGCAGAGTCAAAAGTCTTTGGATCCTATGGAGCATTGCTGCTTCCTGGCCTGGTTCATCCTGTGCTTTGCAAACCCCTGTGCTGCATGTGATTGGCAGATAATTAGCACTTCTTAATTAATTTCTTCAACACAGGCCAACAACTCCTTCCCTACTCTCCTCCTAATCCCGTTTAGCGACCGGTTGAGTCGCTGCTGGACAGAGTGCATCAGGAGGAAATGTGTTTTTCCTTTGGGGCATTTCCAGGCTGTCTGACCCCTCTGGCCTTAATGAGTTGCTGACAGACAAGGACAAGGGCATACGGCTGCATGCAGGGGACAGCCAACTTCACCTCTGGCCACAGTCTCAGGAGAGCTCCTTGCCTGGGGAGATTGATTGGGAGAAATGGGCTTATCCCAGGATTACCCAGAACTTGGGATATTCAGTGTCAGTAGCTGATTCCCACAGTTGAAGCATCTGTAGCTCTCATTTGATTGGATAAATAAATTCCGGGTTTTGGCCAAAGCAACATCCCATGTAGGGAGTGGTCACAGTGGAGGGACTGCAGTGGGAGGGGGCGAAACAGCATGGGCTCGAGTGAAAGTCATGCTGCAGTAGGTTTGAAAAGCATTTCTGGAGATAGATCCAAACCACTTGCCCGCCTTTGGCTGGAGGTCTGACCTGGTCAGGAGCGCTTGGGAGAAAATGGATCAATGAGGATGCTCAGCAGGTTGCAAAATACGTCACCACCGGAGAGTGGGACCCAAGCGTAGGGGTGGGGGAGAAACCCCAGATTTGGAGCTGGGGTGCTCAGAGGAGTGAGGTACCCCATGACCTACTAAGTTTGGGTCTGTCATGGGGCATGTTTGGTGTTTGCTTGTGCCAGAGGCATTAGTGGAAATTATTTGGAGACCTGTGGACAGCATCTGTAGCCTTCAGATTTTCTGAAGGAAGGGTCTGGCCACTTCTGAGGACTGGCAGGCTTTAAGGGTCTATTTATTGGATGACCAGGGAGGCAGCATGTCCTGCTCTGTTGCACTCCTGCAAGGGTGTTCCCCCCAGGCCATGGCTCTCTGCGGGACTGAGGGCTCCAGGAGAGCAAAGCTCTGCCTGTGGGCGGCAGCTGTCGTGGGACTCTGGTGTCAGGGGCTTTGCTTTGCTGGGGACCAGCAGCACCTGCCAGGTTCTGCCAAGAGCTCAGTGCCACCTTGGCCTCATCCTGGCCCCAAATAGGACTGGTTGGGCCAAGATCAACACCCACCTGGCAGGCGCTGTGCACTGAGGTCACTGCTTGGGGAAGAGGCCGTCTTGGCATCTGTTGGCTCCTTCTTCCTCGCGCCGGTGGCAGCAGCAGGGAATGGCCACGTCGCTCTCTCTGTTGGAGACAGGCAGGAACAGCCAGTTCACCTCCTTCTCCAAGCTCAAGGCTTTGCATTGCAGGCAGTGAGGGTGATTGGTATCCTCTCACTGGGATGTGGGGTTTGGTGGAGAACCCCATGGGGGTACAGCAAGGCACCCATCCCCAAGTTTCGCATTTGCATGCTTCACTTTGGGGACAAGCCTGGGGACACCATGTAGGGGCTCAGCTCCTCCACAGCCCCAGGCATGTTGGTTGTCATCGGGGCCCCACAGTGATGCTCCTGAGAGTTTGGTTTTCTCATTAGGGTTCAACACTGCGAGAGTGGTCTGTGCTGGTGGCTGAGGCTCCACCAAGCAGGGAGCATCAGGGAGGCACCTCCTGTTTGCTTGCTGTGCTCCTCCTCCAGGAGCTGAAATGCAATGTTTAGGATCAGCCGGGTCTCTGCTGAACACTCAGCTGCAGGTAGAGGGATTGCGGCCAAAATGAAGGGACCTTTCTCTGCCTCCAGCCCAACTGTCCCTTTGGCTCTTGCCAAGGAGCAGAGGGAGCTTTGCCAGGGTCCCTTAACGTGCTCGGTCAGCCCCATTCCCCCTGACCTCCTTCCCAACTTTGCTGCCTCTCAGCACTGAAAAGGGGGTCCCTTTGTGCATGCCCCACATGGAAGCTCTCAGAGCTCTTTGCTGCTCTGTCTTCTGCAGCCCTGAAAAGTCAGGCAAGTTCAAGCCGCAAATAATTGATTAAAACCAGATGTGCTCACTTGGAGCTGCCGTGAGGAATTTCAGGGCGCTCCAGCCTTGTGAGGGCCAGCGCCGAGATCCTGGCCTTCCGCTGCAGGGACGAGACAGGGCTGGGGGCTGCCCAAGGAGAAGCGTTGCCTTCTCAGCCTGTTGCCTCTCCTTCCTGCCTGGCCTCCCCTGGAGGGCTCCTGGCAAGGGGCAGAGAGGGAATTCCAGACATTTACAAGAAATCTGCCTTTTAGAAAAACGCTTTCTCTGCATGACTCAAGAGCAAATTGGCAGAACTGGGCTGCAGAGTGGGGAGGGAAAGCAGCTGGAGAGTAGTGGAGGACAGCATATCCTGAACGGCATCTTCCTCCTGCCGGAAGCGGGTGTGGGACCACAGAGCAGAGATCTCACCCTGTTCCCGAGCCCTTTCCAGCAGGAGCAGCGTGGTCCAATTGGCCCTGAGGGCTACATTTCCAGCTCTGCCACTGCCTGACCTCATAGCCATGGGCATGTCTCCCCTTCCACTTCCATCTCCAACCAGTTTCTTTAGCCTGGAGGGGTTTTGGCAACAATCCCAGCCACTCTCCTGGGTTTGGGTGTGAGTGTGCGGATTTTCAGGATTAGCTTGAGCTGGGATGAGCCAATGCTGAACAAAGCAGGTTTGGAGTCCTGATCCTGACACGGAGCTGAGCCAAGAGCAGGGTGGTTGCCAACAGGGCAGCGTGTGCTCGTGGCTCCTACGCAGCTGGCACCTTCAGTCAGGAGAGGACAGGGCTGAGCAGAGCTCTGGATTTTTTCTTCCCCTGAATGCAAAGCAGAGCCCATCACCTTATAACTTTGCTGCTGGCATTCCCCAGGGCAGCCCAGGTGGGAATGGGAGATCTGGCCTGAACATGAGGCTGAATCTCCCTGTCTTCATCCTGCTGCTGCTCACAGCATCCCTGCATTTTTATCTTCATCCCTGCATTTTTATCTCCATCTCTGTATTTTAACTCCATTTGGACCACAGCACTGCTCTGCACCATCCCTGCAGCCCAAGCAACAGAGGATGGGAAAGCAGCTCCTGGCCAGGGCTGCCTGGGGCCTGGTAAGGCTCATCCCACTCTGGTGGGGCAGATGGTGGATAACCTCTATTTTCAGGCTGTCCTGAATCAGCTGAAAGCACTTGAGCCTCCCCTTCACTGAATGTGTTTGGAAATGAGTAGCAACAGAGTGAGACACAAGCTGCAGCTGAAGGTGGAGGGAGAAGAAAGACTACAGTAACCCATGCCAGGAGGAGATGCAGGCTAGGAGCACAGAGCAGGGAAGAGCACATGGAGCTGGTGGCAGCATGCAGCTCCTCACAGTAAGTACATGCCAGCAGCTTCTCCTGGCCTTCACACCCCCATGCAGCTGAAGCATGAAATGGGAGTATGTCTCAGGCCCGCTCCCAGAACAGACAATAGTGTCCTTGTGGCCAAGAGCCTGCTCCTGTGTGTGAATGTAGTGAGGGGAGGCCAAGCTGCTCTGCATTTGTTTGGCCTTTTGCCCCCACCCAGGGTGATGGCCAGGGGGGCACCCAGCTGCCCCTGAGGGCAGCACTGGGAAGGGAGAAGCAGAGACCACAGGCAGACCCATGTGCAGCTGTGGAAAATCAGTGTCTCAATGCAAAGATGCATCAGCACGTGGTAGCAAAGGTTAGGTCCAGGCTGGGTGGGAGTCAGGGCTGTGCCTAATTATGCTCCCACACACTCCTACGTCTCTTCTCCTCCATGCTGGGAATAGGAAGGTTTAGGTTAAGGCTGCTTGAGCCAAGCTTGTGTAGCACGCAGAAAACAGCATCCTCCAGCAGCAGACCCCAGGCAGACACTGGCAGCAGTTGCAAAGCTTACATTGTGGGTTTCCCAGGTCGTGAAATAAACTGGGACTGGCCCATTTAGCAGAGGGAAGCTCATTTATAGCATGACTCCCAACTGTGAATGCAGGAGGTGAAGCATACAGCGAGGCAGCCCTTTGGTGAATCTTGATCCTGTGGGTGTCACGATGTGTCCCCTGCACACATCCCTGCATGTGTGGGCACTCGCCTACCTGCTGCAGGACAATGCTGATGCTGCTGCTGCTACTGAAGCACCATTGCTGTCTCTCCTGGCCCAAATCTGTGTACATCATCTGCACTGGAACAGGGGGCTCTAAAGTGGTCAACTGCAGCGGCAGGGAGCTTGCTCAGTGTTTGGTTTCACTTGCACTCACTGAGTTTGACTTCAGGCACAGTGAGGGTCAGGCCAGGTTTGCAGAGTAACCTGGAGCCTGGTGACTGTTCACCTGAGGAAGCAGCTCTGGAGGCAGGTACGGCCCTGGCTCCTGGGGGATGCCCAGCACCGTGGCCCCACATGCCTGTGGAGGAGCTGGATGTGCCAAGGGCCCCAGCACTCCCCACTCCAGATACAAACAGACTCAACATCTTCAGCTACCAAGGTCCTTTTTCATTTTGTGTTGTGTATTTTTGTAAAGCTGAGAAGGCCCAGCCCCAAGAAATTGCAGGAGTGAGTTTCATCCCTGCTCAGTGTGGTTATTGTGGGTGACTGAGAGGGGCGACTTGGGTGTCCGTGGGCTGCGGAGTGGATGGGGGATTGTGACCCACAGATTTTCATCAACAGTGTTTTTTTTTATGTCCTCAACATACATGGTGTCTAAAGGCAGCTGGTACTCTACAGGAAATGAGGGACAAACTAATTTATGTTCCAGGACAAGATCAACACCAGTAATTAAGTGACTCAGTAATTTTCAGTGATTCCCCCTCTGATGCAGAGATCTCACTGCTCTGAGCTATGGAATGCACCCTTCCTCCATACTTCCTTATCCTGTCCTGTGTCACCTCTGCGCAGCCACTGCAAGAGAGCTCATGCCAATGCCAAGAGCAGAAAAACAGTAAAAGCCAAGTAAATAGGTTTCTTAAAACTTATTTTAATATCCATGTCTCATCTGTTGGGTAGAGCCAAAACAGTCTGGCCTGGTTTAAGTTACAAATTCTTCATACACTTTAAGTAAATGAACAGTGTGGCAATAGGGTCTGTTATTGGAAGTGAAACCCATCTTAACAAGGGAAGTGTTGCAGCCAGAATTCTACCAGGGTTCTTCCCTGCTATCAGCCTCAAAAGGCTGTCACTGTCCCCTGGCCCTGGATGGGTGTCACACAGCAGGAATAAATGCTTCTGACATAAAATTAATCACACCCACAGAGATGCACACACTGGCTGGCCAAGAAACAATGGGACCAGGATAGAAAAAACCCTTTTAGAATTCTCCCCAATGTGGACAGATACCAAGTCACCAATTTCAGCAAATGGGATGAAGCACCAACCCTGATTTCTCCTGACGGAGGCTGAATAAACATGTTGAAGTTGCTTGCTGGACAATTAACTTCTGGTTTAGAGCAGCAGGAAAAGGCTAAGAGAGGACGGCTGAGGATTTAAAGATGCAGCATTTCTGTTCTTTGTCCGAAACATTAGAGCAGTTTAGACACCACCTTAATGCAGCTGCACGGGAGTAAATCCAATTAAAAACCCAAGAGTCACTACAAAAATAGTAAGAAAAGTCAAAGCAGCAGAGTCCTCCACTTCCCTGGCCTGTTGCTTCATTCCAACAGACTGCTCCATTTCTCAGTTAACAAGTTCCTGATCAGGTTTAAGCACAGTATTTGCAGATGGTGGCTTACTATAAGGCGGACAAGAGGCAGTTCTGAGTGCATGATGGAGAACAGCACTTGCCACGAGATGCCACTGGGGTAACAGAGCCACAGGCTGCCAGAGCTGTGGGTACAATCCTGGAGTTGTCCTACCAAGGATCCCCCAGCCCACAGTGGTTCAGGGACTGGGTTGGGAAGTGCACATAGGGTGGTTTGGTTTTTAACCATCATCCTGAATTGCAGTGGTGCAGCACTCCCTGGACAAACCCTGCTCCTCAACACTGCATCTTTAAATATTTCTGGCTAAGAACTCCTGCCACATCTTAGGAGCACTCCAACCTGGCTGCCACATGTTCAATTGCTGTGCTTTTTGTGTTTGCAGTTTTCCTTCAATGAGGGAGGGCAAAGGAAGCAGAGTGGGAGGCTCCCATTTCACAGCAGGCAGATACAGCTGAAGATACAAGACCCCTCCAGGCAGATTACAGGAGGGAGACATTAATTAGGGTGTTTGCTCCTTTCAAGAACATTATCTCATTCCTTGCCATCTGAAATTGGATGCAGCGATGGCAGCAAGTTTCATGAGTCAGCAAGTTTGAAGAGTGTTAGGGGGGAGAGGAAGCTTTGCCACCAAGTCACCCAACGGAGAGGAGCAGACAAGGAAGGCTTCAGCTTTGGAATGCTCTAACATGAACCAGATCAGTAGAGAGCTGTGTGGGCACAGATCACACTTTGACACCTAAGCTGTGCTCCAATCCCCGCCCGCTCTCTGCCTGCCAGCCAAGATCAGGCTCACAAGCATGGAGAGCTTGGTATCAGCATGAGGGGATGGCTCTGCAAAAACAACAGCACTTCAACACATTAAAAAGTTGCTACCGTTGTGAGAGCGATGAAGCAGCAGCTGAGACCTTGTGTGACCCATTTTGATCACAGACTGACACAGGCCTGTTCTCCCAGGGCTTCCCCACCCTTTTGAGAAGGTGAATCATTCCATAGAGACCACCCCAAAGGGGCAGAAAGCTGAACCAGCTGCAGAATGGACACTGCCACAAACCTGCTAATAATGGGTTTCACTGAGACCAGAAAACTGTTTTCTTCCAAAAAATTATTATTTTTAAAAAAACTGAAATTAATTAGGGGTAAAACACTAACTCTAGTGCCATGAACAGGCAGGATCAACTTTTTTTCCCCTCCAAAGGGCAAAGAGTCATATACCATCCCCAGCTGAACCTTGGTGCTTCGAGCTTTTCAGGAGATGTTACCTAAACTTTATTAAAAGAAAAAGAACAATGTTTAAATATCAACACTGGACTAGCCCAGTCTTTTTTCCAAAGTCCACATTCTTCATATGAAGCACACACGGCGTCCTGGATTCCCCAAGGCTGCATGTTCAGAAGTTCACAGTACATGGAACCATGTTTTTTGTCTTTTTTTCTTGAGTTTCCCCTCCTTGCTCAGAGCAGCCACTCTTTTGTGGTCATTGACTGAATAAATCTCAGGCCATCTCCTATCCACATGGCTTGGCCTAGATGCCGAAGGCTTTCTTGATGAGAGTTGATGTTGTCATGCTCTATGGATGGAAAAAAGCAAGAGAAAAAAGCACCGGGTACAGGCTTCTTGAGACCCTTGTGGATTCCTCTGTTCCAAAGGTGTTTCTGAAAGTTTTTTTGCCGGTTTCTCAAGCAGTTTTTGGCCTATTACTCTGTCTCAGTTTGAAGAGCTGTTATTGGATGATCCGGAGGTTGATGCAATTGCAGCTCCAGCTGGGCTGCTTGTGGATACAGATTTGCGGATGTGAGGCAGCAAGTAGGGGTCACAGGCCAGCTGCTGGACATCTATCCGGTCCTCCTTTCGATAGGCCAGACACCGCCTGATGAACGCCTGCAGCGCCCCAAAGCCAAAGCAAGAATTAGTTTTTTATTACAGCAACAGGAAGCTTTTGACTCTGGGAGCGGGGCCAACATGACAACCCCAGTGTCGAAATTCCTTCCCTAGACACAGCCCAGCTCTTGCACTAAAGCTCATCTTGTACCAGAAGCAAGAGCAGAGGCATCCAGTGTTCAATGCTCAGCCTGACAGCTGCAGTAATCATGGAATCACAGAATGGTTTGGGTAGGAAGGACCTTAGAGCTCATGTCATTCCAACCTCCCTGCCAAGAGCAGGGACACCTTTCACTAGACCAGGCTGCTCAGAGCTCCATCCAGCCTAGCCTTGAACACCTCCAAGGATGAGACATGCAAAATCACTGATCACTGTGTGATAGGTGAGCATTAAACACAGGACTCCTGCTGGTTTTATGGAAATCAGGAAGCTGGAACTGCCTGGGCTGCCTGACACTCAAGCAGATTTACCTTTGCTTCTGGTGTGACTACTGGCTTTGGAGGGAACTGCACCTCAGTAGCTTTCAGGATTGTGTTCTCCTGCAAAATATCCTGTTGTGACTGGTTGTGACCGAAGGGCTACCAAAAGAAAGAAAAAAGTTGTTACAGGTTGGTGACAGGCATAAAAACCCCGTAGCTCTACTGTTTATCATCACCTCACAGCAGCATTTTTCCAGGCAAGCAGCTGACAAGCAGGCAAGCTGCTGGGAAGGTGCCGCAGATACCAGAGGACCAGGATGCATTGCTCCCACACTCAACTGAACAAAAGGGATCAAGCTGGAACATGTCTGTCTTGGCCAGTAAGGACCTCCACCTGCTTCCAGACCTTGTGGGTCAGTTACAGCCTTTGTCATCCATCTGAGCTGGCAGAGATTCACCCACTTGTCTCTGCTAGGCTGGTTCCACGTGGTCTGACTGAGCAGCACTCATGTGCCAGCCCCGGCTTTCACAACACTTAGTTACCAGGGACTCCTGAAAACTAGAGCCCATGGAATCTTTTCCCTTCTCCATCCTATCTCTCCTGTTGTCATAAAGTAAACTACCTTTCCTCATGACAAATCACCTTTTCCTGATCCATGCTTTTCCCCTTCCAAAAGCCATCCTAAAAACTTCTCAAGTGGGTCTTTGTACCTACTTCTCCCCTCCCCCCCCACGACCCCAGCACTTGCAGCAATCAAGACCAACAAAGACTCAGGGCGTTGAAAGTGTCACAGACAAGACCAGACCAAAAACCTCAGACCACAAATGACACACCTGTCCTGCTCAAAACAGCCTCAGTGGGAACATGCCCAGTGGAAAGAGCTGTTCTGCAGAATGTCTTTTCTGAAGGAATGTTAAAGGTAGAGCACAACACAGCCTAGTCTATGCTCCCCACTTCCATTAGCATGGACTCAGCCCTGGAACTGATGGCAAAAAGACAATGGAGCACATTTGAAGGCTGTGGAAAAGGAAGCAGAAGCCTGGGTTGCCTCCTAAATGGTTTGGGAAACACCACTAAGAAAAGGAATTAAACACTTTCTTACCTTTCTGCCATACAGACACTGATAGAAGATGACTCCCACTGACCAGACATCAACTTTATTTGAAATTTTTGGAGGTTCTTTCCCAACCACAAAACATTCTGGTGGCAAATACCTGATTAGAAGGAAGTGTTAAGAAGTTATGAGCAGTAGCTTCAAGTATTTTCTGATTTCCTTTAGAAGAGAAAATTCTTTGATCAGATACTGGCTTGGGACTCAAAGGTTCCATTTCATTCCTGTGCATCTCTGGGCCAAGATCACCAATGTCTACTTCTTCTGGGAACAGTGATCCCAAGGACTCTCCAGACATTTGTACTCTGAGCTAGTCAGCACAGTCAGTTTCTTTTCACCAGAGCATGCAAAACAAGCCCATTTCTTTTATCTTCAGAACTGGTACTTGCTGTTGAAAGGGCTTGGCCAACAATTCCACAATGAAAGCACACAGCCAAAATACATATTTTTAGAAATACAACCCCAGATGACATGTCCCAGTTATAGATACTCAGCTTCACTCAGGGTACAGCTAGGTTCATTTTTAGGAACAGAACAAAGCTGTACAACACAGAATGGCCCAACAAATGTTCTTTTGCCCATGGTGACAGTTTGCAGCTTCAGTGACATCTAAGAGTTACACTCGGTGGCACTCACCAAGGGTCTGCTCCCAGCCAAGGGTGGTACAGTGACCCTTGGCACAGAAGATAAAGAATTGCTGAAAATACAACATTCAAGTGAAGCTCTGGCTATAGACAACACCGTGAGATTTACATCTTTTTCAAGAGCAAACTATGGATCTTCACCTCCTCATTTTAGAGGAAGACTCTTTTCATCTCCCTGATGCACCTGAATTTCCAAACAGCTACAGTATTTCCCTTATTCTTGCTTAAGATGCGAGACAGAGCCACTCCGGACTGCAAAAGAGCAGCCAAGCCGCCCTCTGGAGCTCGCTATCTCAGCAGCATACGCAGCTTTTCACCAGCCTTTTGAACAGGAGCTGGTTTTCAAACACAGACCTATTGAACAGCGAGAAGCTGCCAGCCTCAAAAGGAGCTGTGTGACAACAAGAACAGTTTTCAGGGTCTCAAACCTCCAGTGTCAAGCTGTCACAGGCAATGGCAGCACACACAGAGCTGACACACTTCCAAAGCTGTTTATAAACTGTTCTTGATCTTAACTTGCAAGTGCCCCAGGCATCGCTTACCAGTAAGTACCAGCCCCCTGCGATGTCAGTTCCATGCCATCAACTGAGTTGTAGCTGTCATCATCCATGATTTTGGAAAGTCCAAAATCTGTGATTTTTATCTCTCCACATGCAGTACCATTGACTAGAAGAATGTTACCTAGACAGAGGAAGGAAACAGCCCTTAGGATTACACATTTAGCATGAAAAAAAATGCATTGAGCCCTGCACTGCACAATGAAAAGCGACCCAGAGTGAGCTGCACCAGATGTTTTAACTCTCAAAACCCTGAACTTTAGAGACAACTCAGGGACCACCAAGTGCTAGAGCTGCTCATCTTGAATGGCCTAGTGACCTCGTATTGCTTGGAGCCTCCAGATCCTGAGCCCTGTTAGCCACAGGAGCTTCAAGCCCAGGCTGTTTTGACCCCTCCCAAAGGTCCTGTTGGAAGGGCAGGTCAAAAAGGAGGATTAAGGCGAGAAGTACACATACACAGTTATGACTCATTCTGCCCAGAACTTCTGGCTTGCCCTCTCTTCTCAACATGCCAGAAACTCTCTCCTTCCTGACAGTGCTCCCCAGTGACTTCCAAGCTCAAAAAGGACAATTACTGCTTAAGCAAGAGTCTTTCATAAACCCATCAAGAAGTCAGATCATCATTGTTTTTCTCCAAGCCTACAATAAAGTAGCAGAACTGTGCGTGATGGCAGTGATGAATCACAGCTCTAGGCAGCTGCAGGCAGAGCTCAGACAACTTGGCAACAGCCAGGGAGAAAACAGGGTCACTACAACCAGTGCAACAGCACCATCTCCTGTACACATTCCTCATGCTGATGCAACAAACCACATCACAAACCAGTTACACAATGCCCATGAGGTGCCACCAGTACAGGGAGACAAGCCAGGGATAACTGCCCAAAGAGATAGATGAATTTACTGGACTAGGAAAAAAGCTCTGTAGCCAATATGCATCATCCCAAAACACAGCATTTCCATTTTCCCCCTTGTGGCTCTGCCCCAGTGGTAGAAGAAAAATATACAACACCATTTGGGGAGGATCTTCTTCAGGGCAGATGTAACTGAATTAACTCAAAGGCAAACCTGAGCAGTCTGACTGTGCATCCTGAGCTTTGGGAGCTGACATACCATATGAAAAAATGAACATTTCTAAATTAGCTACTACCATCAAATTTTCAGTCAGATGATTACAGAAAGAACAAGCCAGAAGAATGGGAACATGAAGCACACCAGTAATTGTGGGAACCTTTATGATGAAATAACAGACGTTCTCAACAGTAGAATGCGAGCAGGACATTAAGAAAACAAACACAGCCACTTGGTGGTTCAAGGTCTCGTTCTTGAAAATGTTACACCTCCTTGATTTATGTTGCAATTCTGGGAGACAACATCCTTTACACATTTTCCGAACGTTCTATGCATTTTATGTTTTTCTTTTCTTGTTCCAAGTTAGCTTTCCCAGACAGCCCTGTCTTCTTTTTGCTGTCTGACCAAAGGAAACTTCCTTGTATTACCTGTAACCCATTACATTTTCTTAGCACCCTTAAGCATGTCAGCACAGCATACCTGGTTTAAGGTCATAGTGTATGATGGGAGGTTTGATTTCATTTAAGTATTTTAAAGCATTCACGATCTGCATGATAATGGATCGTGCCTCTTTCTCTGACATTAGCTTGTGCTGTTTCAGGTAGAAGTCCAGATCATTCCCCTCACAGTATTCTAACACTGTACAAAACCTGAAAGAAAAACAGGAGTTGTTGCAATTAAGGCACCTGATAGAAACCAGAACACTGTTACTGCTTGTCTGTAACTCATCTATTTGGCCAATATATTAAATTAAGAGTCCTTCAGCCTATTAATCCCTTTCTAAAAGTAAGCTACCAGGAGCACAGGCCTCAATGCTCAACAGTGCAAAGGTCAGAGATCCCCCCATTAAAGACCCAGAGGCTGAAAGCTGTATCAACTGTGGCATTTGCCCAGGGCCAAGAGCAAGATTTACCAGTAAAGCACCACATCTGACAGAATACACCACGCTGGTTTGAGAGCTGGAGTCTCTAGGAAACCAGTGTAAGCTGGAAGTACACCTCTGTTATCTCTGCAGTAAAGTCTAACATTGATGTGGACACCTTCTGGACTCTCCTGGAAAGTTTGAAATACTTTGCCTGCAGTGAATAGGTCAAGCCATGGGAAAGGACAGAGCAACACAACTTACGAGTCAGTATCCAGTGAGAAGTAGTCATATAATTTAACTATTCGAGGGTGATCCAGTTCTTTGTGAATTCTGTACTCTCTACATGCATGTCTGAAAACAGTAAAGTCTAAGCATTAGTCATACAAGTGACTTAATTCTAATTTCTCCAGATAGTGAATCCAGACATACCACACAGCATCCAGCTTCAATGAAACCCATGCAAGTTACTCAGACAGCTTCAGAAAAATCAAGTGAAGGAAGAACTGCAGAGAACAGCTTTGGGGAACCACAGAATCCAAGTGCAGCTCCAACCCCGGCAATGCTACAAAATAACTCACCTTGATTAATGGTACTGCTTGCCAGAATAGAATAACCTCAAAAATCCTTAAGAGATCCAAGACAGCTGAACACAAAAATCAGCAAGTTCTAGAAGAATTCCATGATGCTTAACAGCCTAATTTCCAGGCTTCAAATTTAGCTTAATTTGTCCCAGTGACTTGTTGGGGAATTAAGAACACAGCTTTATCCTGGAAGTCCTATAGAGAAGGTTGGTTGTTTGGCACTCTGCAGAGTTATCTAACCCATGGCATTAGGGAGCAAGAGTTACCAAGAGCAAAGGGCTTCCAGTAAAGAATTTCTTCCTAATATTTAATTTAACCTTGCTCTCTGTCAGATTGAAGCCATTCTTCCCTTGTCCTGTCACTCCAGGCCCTTGTAAATAGTCTCTTTTCATCTTTCTTGCAGTCTACCTTCAGGGAGTGGAAAGCCACAATTAGGATCACTTACTCCAGGAAACAAAGGGAAGGGGGAAGCTTCCACAGAGCAAACACAAGGGTGTACCTGAAAGATGGGTAGGAAAAACCATTTCCCATGGAACTGCTTGAACATTGCAGAGAGAAGCCACTTCAGCACTTTCCTCACAAAGCACTGATGCTTTAAAATGTGAAGTCACAGGGCTTATATAAAACTCTGTGTGTGTATGCGCACATGTAAAACATTTCTAATCTGACCAGAACTTTTGCAAGTAGCTACTGGGACAGAAGGTGGCTTTTGAAATGTGGCAAACACAGGAAAAAATTGGCAGCCTCTTCAGAGGCATTGGATAACCAAATGCAGGAGGAATTGGGAAATACAGCTGGCTGCTTTATAAACTCACTTACTTGTGATAGTTTTCTTTCTTCTCATCCCTCCAGTTTTTATTTAACTGGTGTATTTTCACAGCTACATATCTCTGTTCTGTTAAATCAAATGCCTGCAGAGAGAAGAGCTGAAAATCAGCAGGAATCACAGGCTCAAGTTAGTACTGCAAAAGCAGACAAGCTCTAACAAACCAATATCCCCACCCAGGAAATCAGAATTAAAACAGTGAGGGAAAAGCAAACCCACATCTTGATGTAGTAAGTTGCACTAATGAATTCAAGCAACTCTGAAAACAACTGAGTATTCTGTGCTTTGATCTGACCTTCCCCACAGAATCTAACTCACGCTGCATTGATTTTGGCATTTTACTACCAGAGTTACAAAGGGACCAGGAAGATCAAATTACCAAAACAGACAGTTTTTATACTGGAAAAGACCCTGCTGTTATTCCCCCAAGTCTAAAATTCATTTTCTACACTTGGGTTAATAAAAAACAACTACCAGAATATGGAAGATTTTTTAATGCTTTGTTTCACGCTGGTAGCTCAGCTCTCCAACTTAGAGCATAATGTTTCAGCCCATATAAAATCTAGAGAATTCAACGTCAGAGCTGTGTGATCTTGTGCTTTATCCTTCCCTCCACTTTTTTTATTATTTAAACAGTCCTTAAAGAATGGACCTCTGAAATGGCACTCACGGAGCAATGCAGAAATCTTCTACCTTGCCTGAGAGCAGCAACAATAATATAATGATTTCCAGGACAGGACAAAATGCTGTGGTAAGCAAACAGGCATAATGTGTGTTCATCTCAAAAGTTGTCTACTTAATTCTTAATGCTTAATAGATTGGCCAAGACCCTGGAGAAGAAGGGCGAAGCATTTCTTTGTTTTAATAACAGTTACACCTCTTAAGTGCAGGCAGGTAGGAAACATTCATACCATCTTGCTTTTTCACCTGTGGAGCCAAAACTTTCTGCTGAGTCAGCAAAGCAGCTCCAAGTACTTACACACAGCTCACACTCTTTTCCCCCCCATCTGAACAGTCTAGTCCCCTTAGTTTAGGTTCCTGTTGTTGTGTTGCATCAAAGTAATAAAGCACCATGAAATTTCCAATATTTGCACTGGCACAATTATTTCCATTCTAGCCAAACTCAACATGAATTTCAAACTTCTGAGTACAAATGGGGAATACTGAGAACTGGAATAGCTCTAAGTGCAATAGTCAAATAGCAAGCACCGAAGTATCTTGGCTGTTAAGAGTGCTGGCACACCAGGAATCCTCAGCTCTAAGGAAGTCCCAAAACTACACACACACACACTGCCCCCAGTCTGCTATTTCAAAGGGTAAAATGAAGGCACAAGAAACAAAGTCTTATACCCCCAGGAAGTACAGGTTTGCTCTTATTATTGGAGCTATTTTCTCTTATTTACAGAGATGTTCAGACTTACTGTGCCATCTCAGTAAGGCGTAGCCCCTGCAGGTATTTGTGTGTAGCATTTGAAGAAACAAGGGGTTTGCTTCTCTGTTCTAACAAAAACTGAAGACTTGGTGCACCATTTTTTGACACATTTGAAGGAAATCTGACCCCTGATGACAGGAGGCCAGCACCTGAAAATCTCAACTCTGATGTCTAATGCAAGCCAGATGCACCATGAGCTTTGTCCTCCCTTCTTCCCTCCATAACTCACACAACATTGAGAAAACAAGTGTGAAAACTCAGCTTCCTGCAGATCCAGATTACACCAGATTGCCACTTGCAAGTTACCTTATATACTTCACTGAAGCCACCTCTACCCAGAAGATGTAGCAGCAAATATCTATCATTTAGCGTTGGATGGTCTTTAAATCTGGTGAGAAAGACACTGTTTAATAAGACAGAAATAATGATATCCTCTGCACAATAAATTACAGCTACTGCAGAGCTAAGAAACAGCATTTTCACTTTCAGAGAAATATAATCGTGTTAATGACTGACAAATTTTATACTATTTGATCACTCTGCACCAATCAAAGACTATTAAATGGTACCTTGATGCACTTGGAAGTCTTTGTCTTAAATGAACTTCAAGCTGTAACTGTACCACCCACAATCAAGTGACTACTGAGTTATAACATCAATTTAAAAAGGATTAAGTGTTCACCATTATGAAGAGACTGTTTCTCATTATGAAGAGAACAAATAAAAATTACTTTAAGTTCTTATCCCTGAATCCCATGTGCTTACTGTGAATTATCTTCATTATGTATCCTTTTCAGTTCCCTGATGTGCAGATTTCTAACCCTCTCTAGCCGTTCCAGCTCTGCCTGGATTTCTGCTTCTTCCTAAACAAGGAAAAACCAAAAGGAAAACACAACACTGTGTGAAGTATTGCAGGTAGTGTTTCCACCTGATTTATGGAAACACAAATGCAATTCCTCTTCTCAGGAGGTTATTGGCATAAAACTTGTCTGGAGATCAGAGAGATGGTCAGAGTCAATTTACAGTCATGTGGCAAGTAACAGGAATGAAAACTGACTGGGCAATTCTGTTCACACCTACACAGACAGGAGGAGACGTATCCTTACACCTCCTTGTTTATAATATTTTCTGTAATTAAGAGGCCTTGTTGCTGTGGTCTTGCTTCTTCCCTGAATAAGTGCTGTGCAGCTGTTTTTGAAGGAATTTCAGTTCTGGTGGGACAAGAGAAAGAAGACAGCCCTCAGCAGTAAGAGCAGGGATGTTATGATGCCACATGGGATGGGGCAGCATCTGCACAGAATGGGAAGTATGAGAGAATGACTTTGTATTTTACTAGTGGTCACTGCTCAAAAAGGTCAGAGAGTTCCTCAATGCCATCTGGAAGTTCTGACATCGTGTTTGTCTAGCTGGAATGTCTGATGCCCTCAAAAATGACACAAGAATTCACGTCACTGTGGCCAGGGCTGCAAATCTCAATTCAAACGTGCTCCCTGAGCAGTACAATTTGTGTATGTAACTCAGGGGACACCGTTACCCATCTGTCTTGTGACTCTGCTCCTTCCCTTTCCAACGGGTTCTATTTTTAGACATAAAGAATGAGCCAGTTTCCAAAAGTGGAGAAGGATAAGCACAACTTCAGACAATGCCACAATCCCAACACATGACTTCATTTTCCATTAAGGTCCATTTCCAAATGGATTCCTCCATTCCAGGATGGCAATGTTACATGCCAGGATAGATGGACCTGCAGTTAATCCCCTGGAGCAATGTGGGAGCTGTAGAGCCAGCATGCCTTCAGCATTCTCCTGCCCATATCACTTCTCTTTTCCTTGTTCACAGATCAATAAAGCATAATGGGCAGACTGCCAGCAGATTCTGGGTGTGCAGTAACTTTCCCTTCCACAGAAAAAAACAAGGAGTATGGATGCATTAATGAGGCCTTGCATTCAGCTTGTGTGTCAAGGTTACAGGAAAAAACGAAATGTAGAGCTCGAGCATCACCTGAGAAAGGAAGGGGCACTCCAGCAAGACATTTGCTTCTTCTTTGGTTCATTTCCAAAAGAAAACTCCTTGGCCTTAGCAGAGACCATAGCTAACCAGGAAATGGCAGAAAACATCTATTTTGTTCCCCAGTATTTCATGTGTTGAAGTGTCCCAGAAACTTATTTATAGGTCACTGCAATCACTTTCAGGGTAACCAACAGCTTATCTAAATATAACCTCACTTGCAGGTACAGTTGCTACTTGAGGCCAAGGTATCTGACAACAAACTTACACTGCAGCTGCCTGAACAGGACTGGTTTGCAATAGCCCAAGAGATTTTATTGGACTGATAACGTTGGTTATTCAATATTGCAAAGAACTGGAAAAGTCAATGACTGTTGCATTTTTTTTGTTGTGTTCTTTATAATTTTCTTCCCTTGGTCCATTCCTTACTATTCCCCCATGTTATACACATTCAGAGTCCAGCACCAGGTAGGTCACAGTGACAGAAGATGTACCAAAAAAGTAGAACTCTGCATGAAATCCTAACTGTACGGACACAGAAATCTATTTACTGAAGCAAAGAACATCTTCTGTGAATACCACTGCCCTGAAAAAATTATTACAAAATCCTGGCTATCCCTTTCAAGCACAAAAACCCTCTTGATTATCAAATGAGTAGTGACCTCTACAGAGAAATACTCTTATTCACAGAATACTGCACAAAAAGCCTTTGCTGCAACTAGTTCTTACCTTTTTAAGATGACCTAGTCGCAGTTTGAAGATTTCCTCCTGTTCATGGTATTCTGCTAATGTTAACCTGCATAAAGAAGAAAGACCGAACACATTAGGTTTCCAAATGTGGTAAAGTGAACAATCTGCAGAATGCACATTGCCAGTGGAAGTAACAAGTCCACAGAGTACATGAACAGTCAGCACAGAAGTTTTTAGATAAACTCTGCAACCTGTATTTTTTAATAATCAGTCTAAAGGAGAATAAAACCTTAAACCTCAACAATATCCATTAATTTCAAATTCAAGTCCCTAATACCTATCTAGGTTACTGACTTTTAACAAAGGTAGCTAAACCATAATCTGAATATAGAAAAGTGAAGGCCAAATATTCCACATCTTATTTTCCCATGTAAAGTTTGCTTTCCTGAGTATTTTTCACATTTTTCTTTGTAATAAAAGCTGGGTAATTCAACCCAGCTATTCACTCTGAGACTAGAAGCACACCTGGCCACACAGCCACTGCAAACAGCAATGACCTGGGATTCAGAACTTTTTCCTGTTTCAGGTTCTGCCAAATGGCTTCCAGGGAAACCTTGGGAAATTTACCATATTTTTGATCTCACACGTAGTTAGGAGAAGCAATGGAATAAGGGGAAAAAATTCCTATTTTATTGATAGCAAATGATATGCAAAGCTTCTGCTCTAGGTGGTTGGTCAAAAGAGGTTTCATAATGTTTTCAACATCTTTTCCACGCCAAGCATGCCACGTAGGACAAAGCACAGCCTAACACTAAAACAGTGACAAAGCCCATCACTAGAGAAATGCAATGACACCCTGAGATCTTTAGGATTGGAAAAATGAATCACTATTTTAACTGTCTCATTACTACCAACAAGGAATTTGCTAAAAGCATCACATGTGAACATAAAGCTATGGCACTCCTACAACTGCATCTGTTCACTCTGTAAACACGACCTGCATGTGACAGCATACAAATATCTTGTTTTAAACTGAAATGGAGTTCAAAGCATATCCCAGGAGGATTTCTGCAACAGCAGTTATGCTCTACACAGTACTTCACACAAGGTCAGCACAGGAAGCCTCCAGAGCATCAACTCCTCAGCTTTTTTCAAGGGAGGACCGAGTTCAGCATCTGTGCAGGGAGACCTTACTCAGTAAATTGAGAGGAGAGAGCATTCAGCTCATCAAGTGTGCATCTTGAAATGTCCCAACTTCCCTCTGTTGATAATGCAGAGAGTCCAGGTACTTGAAACAAGGCCTAAAGCAGTTGTTACCTGATAAATTTAATGGAAAACTCATAAGCCAAGTTCCCTACAAAAGAATATTGAGCAGAAGGAACTGCTTATTACAATTTAAAGATACATATAAAACAAAGCCAGTAAAAAAACCAGTCACATGTTGTTTTATTTCATATAAAACTGCTGAGGGCCCTGAGCTGGACTTGATCCTTGGGAGTCCCTTCCAACTCAGGATATTCTGTGACTCTATGATTCTAATTCACACACATAGCCTGAATTTTAATTAGATTCAGATCATCTAAAAGGCCATCCCAAGAGTTTAGGTCTTTGTGATTCTGTGATTGTTTGGTTGCTGTGTAAGGAATAAAGAGAAAATTGAATAAACCAGCAAGAAGGTTTGCACAGGTGTTTGTGCACAACTAACAAACACCATCAGTCTACTCATTAGGGCAGAGATGTAACGAGCACCACTAGGCTAACACTGCCCCAAATAGCTGTCTGTCACAGCAACCATCACAAAAATTAAGGGGGTTCTGAGACAAACACTGCCCTGTTTCACAGAAACATGATGCAAACACCCTATCTACCCCTAGCACAGCTGAAGGCTGCCCAAGCTGCCCTAATGAATCTCAACCAGCCCCAGTGGATTAATCTTCCTGAATGAAAACTCTTTTCTCATTCACAGCCAAGAAAACTCATTTTGGGAGAGCTTGTGTTTAAATTTGCATCATGAGACCTTCTTCTCCTTTTTAAGACACAGCAACAACCATGAACCAAAGAGGAAACAAAAATCAGAAAGGAATTTGGCTGTCTGCTTCTCATTCAACTTTCAGAAACATTTATATTTAAATTGCCTACAAGTCAGCCTCTCTTAAGAGTTCCACGATGAAAAGCCTCTCTCCAGAAGTAGCAAAATTTTGTTCCTGATACAGAATGGTCCAACAAATGCACTTACTGGATAACTAATGATTAAGCAAGTAGTCAGATCAGTCAGCTGCTACAGCTGATTTGCAAAACCCCCAATACTTTCACATAAGCTACAATGCGCTGCATGAACCATATCCATACTTTGGGAAGCAGTTTTGATCAAGCACATGACAAGAAGCTTTCATAACCACGAAGATATCATCCTAAAATGTATCAGTGAAGAATGACAAACCAGCAAGAAACAGAGAAAAAGACCTGAGAGCCCAAAAGGCTTCCTAGCAGAGCATGGTAGAGCTGGATTATGCCAAGGCAGGCTCACGGCACAAGCAGAAGCATCACAGACATGACCAGGATTCCCAGGGCACGTCAGGGCCTGTGTTGCCATGTCTCAAGAGTAAGCGATACTACAGCTGCACCAGACTGCTGGAGAAAATGAATCCCACAAAAATGGAGAAAGCTCCTCCTGCCCTCTGGAAGTGAAAGATTGCCATAGTGAATAGCAATGTTTCAAAATATCCATGTACAGACATTCCATTTGCTCCTCTCAGCTCTAACCTGGCAACACAAAAGGATGACTTTCAAGTTTGATTTAGTTCTTTTCAGGCTCCCCTGGCCAGAATGAGGGGGTAATGTCTCCAACCAACTTCGTTATTTGCAGGAAGCACACAGTGCTCTCCAACACAACCCACGTGATCTGCAGGTACCTGTACCCCATTTTGGGGACACAGTGATGGAGCTGAGGGTACCCTGAACATCAGCATTCACCCAACCTTGTGCCATCTCTGCTGAGACTGTGAAGGCAGCAGGAGCTTTTCCTTCACACATCCTTATAAAGATTAAGACCAAGAATTCAAAGGGCTTCTGGAACTTTGAGGTCAAGTCAAGCCCAGGAGATTTAATAATGAAAAATGGAAAGTGTCAATGAGGGTTATGGTATTAGCCTACAGCAACAAAATGAAGTCTACAAAGGGAACTAGGAGAAGGTAGGGCTGTCTCTGACTAAATGTATTTCCAACTCACAAAAACTTCTGAAAAAATAATGTTCTAAATTTCTTCTGAGCCCCAGCTTTACTCTAGAAGAATATCAAGTCTCTTAGAGCATCAGTAACTTCAAAAGAGGCAGGGGGAAAAAAAAAAAAATCTACGACAAGAATAGTGCTTCCACCATTTCCCTGAGTCCCGTATGTGTGAAGAACATGTTTGGGAGGACAGGCCAATGCTCAATGCACTGTCTCAATAGAGAGCATCTTATTCCTTCAGCATCCCAAATGAATTGTTTCAAAACTCTTAGCTCAGAATTCTCCACAGTAAATACACAGAAATCAAGGCTTCTAAATGCATACAATTTTGTTTTCCTTAAGCACCACGTATACCTGATACCAATATCAATTCCGAACTTGAAACACTAAAGTCAGAGCCCACTTTTCAAACCTGACCACAACAGGAATACTGAAAAAATTACTGGACTCATTAAAAAAAAAAAGTTAAGCTCATACAAAGTCTGGACTCAGCAATGATCCTTGTTTTCCTTCAACGAAAACTATTTAGAAATGGAGCCAGATGTTGCTGAATGCCAGGCTAATTCCACAACATTCATATGTGCATGGAGTGAAGCCTGGAGGCAAGAGTAAGAGTCCATTTCCCAGGAGATATTTTGTGCTCTAATCAAAGCATGTGGCTTTGCCACGCACTAAGGCGGTCACAGAACCTACGTTTCGTTTTCTGCTCCGTTGGTCTTGTTCTTGCGCTGCTTCTGCTCAGTGCTTGCTGGAGGGGTCTGGCCCATCGCCGGTGGCTTCCGCTTGGCTAACATTTTTCGTTGTCTTTCTATTTCTTCCCGCTGAGAATTTATCCTTTCCTGTTGCCTGAAAAGCAGAGAGGAGAAAAAACATGACACAGATAACTAAGGGTTTGCACTTGGTTGTCTTCAGCATCTGTTCTTACCAGATTGGAGCCATGAATTTCAAATCAGTTGTAATTGTAAGATTTGTAACAAAATATTTTTGTACAGAAAAGGAGGATATGCCAAATATGATGAGTCAGAGTTTTAAAAGTATTTTTACATAAAACAAGATTCTTTTCCTGGCTCACAGAAATCTTTCAGTAAGTCAAAGGTTTAATTCATGCAGAGGACATCCAAAGCAGTTACTAACCCCATGGAAACCTAGGATCTATGGCAAGTCATTAACTTTCCACGCACTTTTTCCTAGAAGCCTCTGTTTGAAATCTCAGATTTTCCTGTTAAAACTATTCCTGAATTCTGGCGCTGTCTGAGAAAGTATCCTTACACTTCAAAAGTATAGTTAAGCTATCCTGAATTCTCTGGAATATAACCAACATCATTCCTGATTTCATTAAGGACCTGTCTCTCCTCCAGGATAAAAAGACTACCTTGAAACATTTAACAGTGATAAAAGCACTCTTGAAATTTCAAGTCTGAATTACCTATGCACTTGCATACCAAATCCCCTTCTAAAAGGGACTGCAACTGCAGGTAAATACTCCAGAAGTATTTTCTCCATGTCTCAAAATCCTTAATCTGTGCCTAACAAGACCTGCACCTCCCTATCAGAGGGAGACTACAGAGAAGGGATGTGATTTTAAAAGATCACACATAGCTCTCTAGTGCAATTAATTTACCAAGTCCTACTTAAAGGTCTAGGCCAGGTGGGAATTGACTGGATATTTCCATTAACATCCTGCATAAAGGGTCTCTGATCTTCATTTCCACGTTTCTGCAGCCCCTTTGATCACTGTTACCAGAAGGCAAAACAAGTTAAATAGTACGGATTTTCTCTTTCAAGCTTCTCCACTTTCTACTTAAGGAAAAAAAAGAAAAGCAAGCTAATTAGCCTTCTTTGACTAATATATGCAAGGATGCAAATCAAATTGACTGACTCATGATACATGTGAGATTTTGGTCCGACCCTCCACTCCAAGCACTACACAGCCGGGGGGGTGCACAGAGGATTCCTAATGGGTAACAACAGTTGGCCCAGTGGCCAAATCAAACCATTTCATTCCAGTTCAGGTCTCCGGAAGTTTCAGTGGAAACGGATTTCTCACTTCAGTGTGAAAAAGTTCCCCTTTCTCAGGAGTTCCTATCTGATCCTTCCACACATCAGTCACCCCATTCTCACATTCTGATGTGCAAGACATCACACAAAACTGCTAGGCTTTTTTTCCACTTCTGCCTCTGAAGTTAAAGACCATCCTGTTTGTCCTCACTTGATGAGGTTCTGGAAGGCATAGCCATCTGTCCACTGCTCGGTGAAGGACGCGCCGTGCCGCACTGTGGTGAAGTGCCCCAGCCTCAATCGATCCTGCATGCTCTTATCTCGGCAGGCCATCTTCTCCTGCTTTGACTGAAACCAAAACAAAGCCATGTAAAAATACAAGCCGTAAGTTACTAGCTAAGGGCTGTGCTACATTTTAAAGCACCACCAATTCTTACCACTTTCTATTATTTCAGTTCTGCTTATCTGAAACCCAGCTGAATATCATTGATTAAATTATTGCTGGTGCTTTGCACTGGTCTGGCAGGCATTTATTCACCTCCATCATGAAATTTCAACCTCACTCTTCCCTCCTGATGACTGCCTAGGCAGCTCACCCATCCTATGAGCAGTAGAGATCAGCCTGGCAGTAGAATTAAAACTATCCCTTTGTATCAGTAGCTTAGCTAGACTGCAGGCCTGGCTCTGACCAGGCCCTTATTCAGCAGATGAACAAAGAAAATGTACCTTGAATCACTATTAAGACTAAGATACAGTGATCAGCCAGTTCAGTCCTAGTCTTGTACCATGTCCAGAAGTGACACAATCTCAGCTAGGTCACCACTCTAGAGAGGGGAGCCCTGTTCAGCCAAGAACAGTCATCTCTGACAAAATCAACTCAAACAGATGGCATGTCCCAGCCAGCACCCGGGTAGTTTTGCCCATTCAGTGCCCACAAACAATAGGTGTAACTGGTCAACAAGTGAAAGAGCAAACAAACCCCCACACTGTTTAAGCATCAGGAAAGCTGGAAATCTTTCAATACTGAACCAGCCTGGATCCTGATGAACCTGGCACTGTTCCCAGTGTGTTGTTTTCAGTGTTATACAAAGCAACGATCTCCAACTTTGCCATTTGAAAGAAGGAAAAATCACCTGTCCATGTCCCAGAGCATATTTGCAATTCCACTGCACAATGGGACACTGCTCCTGCATTCCCATGGCTGCACAGAGTTGCTTTTCAATTGTATGGGTTTCCAAATCAAGCAATGCCTGCTGCATTTAGAGCTCTTTCATTTAAGCAAGAGATCACTCTACCACTGTGCAAAGTGATCAAATCTGAACATTCTGAACCACTTCAGTCTTTGGATTACATTCCTGTTTGCAGAGAAATAATTCAACACAGAATTCCAATTATCTTTTATCACTAAAGCAACTGGAGCAGGTTTTTACTGCTAAGAAGACAAAGATGCTTTCAAGGACATGAACTGTGACTGCAGAGATATCCCCTGCTCACCTTTTCTATAAGAAGCTTCTTGCTCATCGTTACACATCGATTCAACCGCTCCTTGTACTTCTCCAGCATCTTTTGCTGCTCATCTATCTGCCGTCTCAAATCACAGTTGGCCTAAAAATGAACAGAGAACAAAGCCTGTGACTTTAAACCACTCAGAAGAGCCAAACTAAACATCACTTAGGA
This sequence comes from Nicator chloris, assembly GCA_013400495.1. NCBI lineage: Eukaryota > Metazoa > Chordata > Aves > Passeriformes > Pycnonotidae > Nicator > Nicator chloris. Next base: position 70,259 of record WAAE01012979.1, read on the forward strand.
AGAAGTTTCTCCAGCTAGTTGTGGGGATCAGACTAAAGTCAGCAAACCAGCAGGACAAAAGAACAGGTTTTGTTTAGCAAAACATCCAAGACAAACTCTTAAGTTTTTAACTCACTCACATCTTAACACCCCTCTAGAACAGGGAAGTTCTGTCATCTTTGTTTACATGTAAGGAACTAAGGTACAAAGACACTAAAAACAAAAGTTTTTTAGATTTTTTTTTTTGTTAAGCATTTAAGACCCTGCCACAGCTACGAAGTCTCAAAATAGCTTAGTCATTGCTCCACTATCCTCCCTCTTTAGCCACAATATTGGCAGAGGAAATGGATGGGGGAACTCTTTGTATTTTCAGTTAAATTCTTGTTCGAGTCACTTCCCATCAGCCCCAGACTGCTCCCAGTGGCAGCTGCTGCTTCACAGCACCACAGCATGCAGCAGGACTGTACGTGCAACCACTTTCACTAACAGAGTTACATTTAACCATTTCCCTTCCAACTAAGAATCCAGTAAAAACAATAATAATAATAATTAAAATCTATTTCCTGTTTCATGGATTGTTTCCCACAAGCTCACATGTACCCCATGTCTCCAGTGAGCTTGACTGAGCTCTTTCAGGTGCTGAGACCAGACACACACAAAGCCTTCCCTCTGCTCCTTTAATGTGCTTTTCAACACTTCACAAGAGCTGCCCCTTCAGCTGATGAAAGCTAAGTCAATTAGAACTCCTCCATTAAGACAAGATCCTTGATTTTAGGGTATTTATCTTTTACTGAAGAATACTAATGGGTTAAGAGCTTTATTCTTTTGGTTTGGCCAAAGGATGTTCTCATCTCTATACATGTCTCTGATTCTCCTGAATGAGCATTTCAGAACATGGCTTCCCAGGCTACTGAGAGGCTACTGGACATGCTGCCAAACAAAAGGCAAAGTCAGCTCCTCAGGACTTAGAAGAGGGGAGTAACTGGGTGGAGGAGAAAGGGAGTCACCATCCATGGAAGTGGTCAAAAAGCGTATGGATGTGGCACTTGAGGACATGGTTTTGTGAGAACGTGGTGGTGCTGCTACACTGATGGTTGGACTTGGTAATCTTCAAGGTCTTTTCCAATCCTAGTGATTCCATGATTCTGTGAATAGATCAAATAGAGGCCAGCACTGCTGAGGACACAAACAATTGAGCTACACCAACTCTGCACTGTATATCCCCAGACACTGCTTAGGTTCAAGTAGGCCCAAAGAGTGTCCACAGGCCAGACAATTACCCTGCTGGTAAGAGATCACTGGATTTGTTTCACCTTGCAAGTGTTTGTTCTACAGATGGTATACAAGTCCCTGCTCTGCAGCCTGGCTGGCACAAGCACTCTAAGTGCCTTTAAATAGCAGCTTTTCAAAGAGTTGTCCCACTTCAAATACTTACTCTTAGTAAGTCATCTATCCTCCCCTCCTTCTTCTCCAAGTCAGAGTTCTTACTGTTTTCTAGTGCAGATATTTTTTCCATTGTGAGGTCAGACTGTAGGGAAAAATCACCATAAACCATGTTTAAGACAAATGGATAATGTTTCAAATAGTCAGCACTAACGTCCCAGTGTAACCCCCTCTGATCTGAACTGCTGGGTCTCAGAAGAACTGATCCCCTGCATCCTGGCATTCAGGGGAAGAATATTCTCCATTATTCATTTTGCTATTGCATGGTGGGCTCCTCCAGCACAGGAGGTGCATTGAGCCAGCAGCTCTGAAGAGCACAAATTGGTAACTCTCAACAGCTTAAAATATCCTGTCCTGTGAATTTTACATTTATAGTTGAGTTTTGCACACTCTTTGGTGGTCTCTATGCAGGAGAGCTTGTACAGAAAAAAGGCTTAAGAAAAAAAACCCCACATCAAATTCCAGTCCTTAGCTGGAATATCAAATTTACGATCTTTCATGAGCACAGACAACCACCTGCAGACAAAGACAAGACCTGTGCGCTCTAAAGTGGTCCTGACAGAAAACACAGGTATTCATTTTAAAATATTGTAACAGATTGACAGCAAGAGTATTGGGCACAAGCTTTTGTTTCTGATAAACTGATGTATTAGTACCCACTGGGGACAGGAACTTTATAGCTCTTGAGTGAAAACTATCTGGAAAGTTTCATGGGGTGCAGAACATCTCAAATACCTTCAAGTGAAGCAGTGAAGTGAGAGTTATACCCAGGAATAGAAGACACACTATATTCTTTGAATATTTCAGATTCAGCACTCCAATTAAAGGGTGGGGAAGAAAAGGAGAAGGAGTCAGTACGTACATGAACACAGAACCTAAAACAGCCAAGTCAACACAGAGGAAACTCTCCAGGACGGCACACACAGATTTCACACTTGTGGTTAGCAGGCACCTATTCCATTTCTGAGAAAAGATTGCAGAAACTTACCTGTGGACTTGTTATATAACTGCTCTCCAAATTTCAAGCTTGCCTGGAAGCCAACACCATGGAGTAAGAGACAAACCTGGCTGACTGTTGCTTCCTAACATATGCCCAGTATGGAAAAGCTCAAACAGAGCTCCTGCCAGCATGGCACATCAAGCAAGACTGGTCTAAATCCCAAGAGACAAAGAGGCAGCCTGGGCAGGTCACCTCACCTCTGACTCAACTTGGTTTACGCTTCCTTGCCTGCAGGAAAAGTTTTGCCATGGGAGGCACCACGCAGGATGTCTGTGGAGAACCTGGTGCAGCTGGTGGCCAAACAGCAGAAAGTTTCTTTAGTAAGTGACTGTTATTTCACTTAGGCAACTGCACAGACATGCTTGCCCTGGGTCAGATGAAGTCAGGATACATACTCTTAGATGTGATTTCACCCCAAGTCACCTCAGAGCACTCAGGCCCTAGCACTAACTGAAAACACTGAGGAAATCACATTATGCTTTGCTTTTGGCACTGCTACAAGTGATTCAAGCTGGGAATCACTAAAGTTTATCTATTTTTTAACTCTATCAACTTCAAACAGGCTTGGAAGGGAAAAACCAAGAATGTGTATGTGTCTTCATCATGCCGCCAAACATCTTCCTAGATTCTCTCCTGCACATATATGCTCCACCTAGACCTGTGGGGTGTATCATGAAGCCAAACACTGGCAGAAAGCTTTCTCAGATAATGTCTTGCTAAGAACACAGACCTTTGTGGATGTTTTAATCACAGAAGAAAATAAAACACCTTGTTTCCCTCCAGGGAGGACCACTGTTTTAAGCATGAGTGTTGGGACAGTAAAGATTGACATAATCTCTGGCAGGTTCTTGAGTTACAGCATCATTCTCACACACAGACCTCTCCATGCACTGTCAGGAAACAGGGATCTTCCCAGACCAGCATTTTAACAATACAGACAACAAATGTGATCCTAGTGACACAACAGAGCCCAGACTTGAGCAAGTGAGTACTTCCATAGGGGGGATTGCTGTCCTTGATGAACAGAGAACTTGTACCACCTGCAGGATTAATGGAGAATGGACGCCCCCAGGAAAAAAATCATCTCTGACACAGACTGGTGTGAGGAAATGATTGTTTAAAAATTGCTCAAGGGAAGACACAGAGAGATCTGAGATGAAAATCCAAAGAAGATTAAAAGCAGGCTTGGAGAAGAAATAAACCAGGTGCATTGCAGATAAAGCTGGGCATCCTGGTAAGCAACAGAAGATGACAGCTAAAAAAAATCTCAGTAATTTAAAAGGTACCAAAAAGATAGCAGTGCAGTCAGAAGAGCTACTCCTCTTCTTGACTCCAGGTCAGTGAAGTTGCTGGGAAGCACTTTTCACAATACACCATGTTCCACCTTGACGGGACAAACAATTCCATGAGTGGACTCTGCAGAGGTCAAAGAGCTGCCAGCCAGACTGTGGCTATTTGTACTGTAAGCAATGTGATGCACCCATGACGAAGCACTTGAATAGAGACACTCACAACTATCACTCAGGTTTCCTTTTCACCTTCACTTCCAGAGTAAGGAAGAACTTTGAGGATACAACAGAGCAGCAACAGACAGACAGAGCTGAGGAGTTCCTCTCCCAAGTGCAATCACACACAGCAGACAAACTGCCCACAGCACTGACACAGAAAAGCCTCAGTGGCAGATTGGACAAACTCCAGCAGCAGCAACTGAAAACATTTTTTACAGGATGAGGAACAAAGCTCAGAGCAATCCACTTCACTTAGTAGTTACAGATGAAGTTGGGAATACTGGTTCTTCTCACTGGAAACATCATGTCCACTATCAGTGGCACCCTCTAGCATAGCAGACAAGCTGCATCAAGCTTAAACCTCACATCCAAGAGCTATGTTGTCTAGTGAGCTATACCTGTGACTGTTTGTGCTGGATGGAAATCTGTTTTTGGGAGGTGCAGGAATGCTCAGTGTTCCCTGATCCGGTAGAAGATGGGCTGCCTTGCTGGGCCTGTAAAAGAAAGTTGTGTAATTGTTACATGTCCCTCAGCACGACCACCAGTGTCTGTGCAGGTACATTCATCTCCACAATGGAGCAGCAGCCTGGCCTGCTCCACACTTTCATGTTTAGGTTTAAGGAAGCTTTAGAGATTCAGTTCAGTAAAAGCAGAGACAGTTTCTTCCAAGAAGCCTGGCCCAATCTGCTGAAGACAAAGCTTTTAAAAGCCTGATATAATTCACGGCAGCTGAGATTAAGCAAGGCCAAACCAAACACTTCTCACAACAAGACTATACTTCAATCTTTTGCTTTTCTGCATCTATCTGATTACATCATTTTGATCTACGTAAGATTTTGAGCTGTTAACTTAAAACTCACACCATTTTATTAAACAAGCAAAGCCTGGAACCTAGAACTCTTCACAAGGAAGATGAACTCACCAGAAGGTGACAGACTGGGGTCAGCAAAAATGAGGCTGCACTTCGGCAGAAAAGCTTCAAATTCCCCATCCCTTAACTAGATACATGCCTTAGGATTCAAATCTTTTCACAGCTGCTCACCGAGACAAAAGTAAAACAGAGGCCACCTCCCCTCTGTACCAGCTGCTCATTCTCTAGCCGCTGTTTCGCCAGCATCACCGACATCAGCGTTGGCAGAGCAGAGTGTTCCTCCTGCGGCTCCTTGGCTGCGCTGCCGTCTACCCCATACAGCGGCTGCTCCACTCGCCGCTGCAACACAGTCAAAAAACAGACAATGAACTACTTTTTTTTTTTTAATTAAAAAAAAAAGCGATTCTCTGACTCTGCCAAAACTGTTGTCAGCGAAGCAGCAGCTCAGGAATGAGCAGGCAGTATGGTGAGGATCTGATAATTCAAACAGGACTCCTACAGTGATTGTTCCAATGGCAGACAGCAACAAGGAAATAAAGTTAACAACTGAAAAAAACCCTAACAAATGAACACACAGGACAGAATTCCTTTTCAGTTAACACATCCTCTTCCTTTGCAAATACGCGTGCTTCGGAGTCAGTGGGGCAAAACAGATTGCAGGTCCAAAAATCTACACTGGGACTTTGGTCAATGCATTTACAATTGTATTTTTTATGTTTCTTAAGGACTCATTTTCAAACAGCCAATTTCATGACACATTGCTATTCTGGTAAAGTAAACGGAGTCAGAAGTGCTAAATGGCAGCAACCTAACCATATCTAGGACCCAGACATCAGGGTAATCTCACTTCCATCATTACAGCTGGGGCCCATCTCCTGCAAGCTAAGTGAAGTACTACTTCATTCCCAAAATCCTTTAAAGGTCTATCACATCTCTTAAGGACCAGCTCCTTTCTCCTGTAGTAGATTAGTTTTCCAACTGTGGTGGAGGAACTGGGTTTAACAACAAGAATCATCTGAGTTATACCGATTACAGCACACAGGATCTCAATGCCCTGGCTTCCAAAGCCACATCATCACTGCTAAAATTTGGTAATCTGAGTAATAATCATCCAACTCCTTCGAAGCTGTAACTCCAGGACAGGCAAGTGCCTTCCAGAAAGCAGTCAGGTCAGGCTTCAGTTTTTCTTAAAAACCTACATTGCAACCGGTTTTCTCATTAACATTACCAATACCAAGTGTGCTTCCTTCCCCAAAAGAATGCTTGTGCCTGAGAGTGGCCTCGCAAGAGTCTCAAGACCTGCAGATCGTTCTAATCAAATGAGAAGCGAGGCAATTCAAATCAGCCAAGAGATTTGAAGAGAAGTAGTAACACCCTGAGGCCATTACAATTCCTCTGCAAGTTCTGATTGCAGAAATTTTCCAGTACAGTACCGATTAACTCGTGTCTGGAGGAGGTTTGTATGATGTGAAAGACATTTTAACACTCTGCTTCCTTCCAAGATCACGCTGACCCCTGTAAAGGGTAAGACACTCAGTGTCCTCCAATTTTCACTCAACCCCCCATTTTTTTGGCCATTAGATCAAACCATTGACGTTCAGTTTGTAAGAAGAGGACAGATCTTGCAAAAGCCCAGAATAGTTTGTTAAGAATAAGCAAACATCACAGGTTTGGCTGCGAGAGTAAAGAACAGAAGATAAGCACCTGTGTAAGGAGAGAGACAAACTGGCCTGGCTGAAACTAACTGCAACATCAATATTCACCAGAAACACTCTGTTCAACTTTTACCTACTCAACACATACAAGCGTAGAAGAAGAAAACCAAAGTAAGAATCCACTTACCCCATTGTGGGTTATCTAATCTGCTGGAATAAAGAATTGTCCCTAATCCCTTACACATCTGCAACATTCCGAGATGCTATTTCTTCATTAACTACTCTTTAAAGAGACATATTAGTGAATTGATACATGACAGGATGAAAGTCCATTCAATTAATAAGATGTATTTTCATTTTTAGAAACATTAAAAAGTATCTAGAAGCATATGTGAAGCTCTCCCTTCAAGCAGTATTACAAAGCTTCTGAAATCTAGCAACACACAGAATTCTGAGCAGTGTTCAGTGTCGGAGTTTAGTTCAGTACATTCAGGAACTGCACAAAGGTCTCTGCAGAAAAATGTAACCACTAAAGACTCTGTATTTGGCTTTGGGAATACCAACCTTTCCCACAATGTCTCCAGACTTTTGTGTCACTCAACAAATGCTGGAAATTTTTAAAGAGGGGCCCAGCCAATGGTCAAAACTCAAGCTCAGGCAACAGAGCCTCTGAATACTGCTTTGCTAGTGGCAACCATTTTTTTAGCTGCTCTGTCCTAAAATGGTTAAAAGCACTGGTTAATTCTTCACATCCAGACCTCACAGAAATGCTGCAAGTGGGAATTACATGCCAAAACCCAGCACCAGCAGCGCATGTACACACATTTCTCTGCAAGCTTTTGCTAATGCCCCTTGCAAGTCATGTGCACATGAACAGAAGTAAAAGGCCTTCCCAAAATAATTGTGGTGGGCACATTGTTGAAGATACTCAGGAAGTCCAATCAAAATCAGAATATCCCTGACTAGTGCTACACAAACACTCAACATACTCCCAACTCCATGAGAAGTTCATGTGCTACAATAGAATACAGGGTAACTAACAGGTCAGTTCCACCTTTATTAAGGACTGGCATCCCTCTGTACCCACACAGCATGTTAGAAACATTCATCCTGTACAATTTAAGCTCAGATATTCATATCAGCTACGGATGGACTAGCCACTGTCCCAGGGTCCTAGACATGGCTTTGCTCTCAGAACCCAGTTGCAGATTTAAAATGGAGAACAAGCCAAATCACTCACCAAGAGACACTTCCTTGTCCAGAACCTTGTATTACCTTTCTGAAGCATGGCCACCAAGTTAACTGATGCCAGGCCACCAGCTGTGTCCCCAAGAACACTCACCGGCAAGGGGTTGGACAGGGAATGCTGTGGCGAGGATCTAGCGACAGGCGGCACACTTCTGCCGGGACTGGTTCCTGGGCCACTGCCCCCAGCAAACTGGGCACACAAACAGATTTGATCATCAGGAATGCCACAGAGATACTACATTTAACCAACTTTAACACAGACAGAAAAAACAAATTTATCTTAAAAATGAAGCTTGATAGGCTTCAGGGAATAATTTACATAAACTGAACATAAATTAAGAGGAAAACCTTAACAGTTCATGGAGTTTTCAAAATAACAGAAGTACCTAAGACAAACATTTGTACTTGCACCAAGTACATTTTCTTTTATAACACAAAGATATCAACCTGCACGCTTGGCCATAGATCAGTTATTTACTCTGGAATTAGGAAGCCCACTCCCTGTGAGGAGATGTGTGTGATGTGCACCACAGGAGTGGTAGACAATGTTCATCTCCACTGAAGTACCTGTGCCAGTCACTGTTAAGAGGCAGGACAGGTAAGGAACTGGGGAACTGCTCCAGTTGGTAAAGAAACCCCTACAGTGTACCACTCATAAAAAAATTTACCCAGGAAAGAAGTAAGCACTAATAAGCACTTAATTTCTGACTCCGAGTTACTCCATAAAATAAAGAACAAACTTAAGAGAAGAGCTACCGCTCTGGATTGTGCACCTAGAAAAACTTCAGATATTATGCAGAGCAAAAAGAATAATGATTTTTAGAATGTCCATCACTGTTTTGGGGAGGAGTTTGGTCCCCATGGTGCCAGCCTCCCATGGGAAGTTTTTCTTTAGAGGGAACCCTGTAAACAGCTTCCCACTCCAAACAGCAGGATTGTGCAGGTGGGCTCTTTTGCAACACTGGGCCCTTATCAAAACTGTTTGAAAACCTAGAGATATCCTTATAACCTGAGATACAGGTTCAATGGAAATCAACCTCAAACCTATACTTAAGTGAAAAAAATGCCCTATCAACTGTTCAACTAAATGTTATTTTAAAAATCAACTTCCTTATATCCTCTGCCTTATCAGATCTGAGCATCAGGTTGATATCATCAATCCATGATCCCAATGACAGGTCAGTAACACGTCACATCACAAAATTCTATCTACAGATTTTGCAAAATGTGAATTAAAGCAGATTTGTCAATGAGAAGATTCTTACCTCAAAATAATCACTAATTTTATGTCCTCTAGGAGTGCCTTTCCCTAAAAAGGAAAGCAAAGGATTAAAATAAGAGTTGTACTTTTAAGAAGAGACGTTACCACGCCATTTTAAAAACTTCCTCCTACATTTTGACACTCCTTTTTCTGTTCAGTGCAACACCTATCACAACAAAGCTTCTGCACAACAAAAGCCCGCCCCAGGGTTACAGCCCTTGTGCTGGTTTTGTGAGGCTCTATAGTTGACAATTCAATTAACTCTCAATTCCAAACACGTCAGATCCAATCAAACAGCATCTGCCCTTGCTGAAGTATTTAGAAAACACTAAAGGTCTTGACTGTTGCATAAGTTCTCCAAAATTTCCTTCAAGATAAGGAGAGAGCAAAGAGTACTTTTACTCCTCTGCCTTCAGATAAATTACTGCATATTAGATCTCTCACAAGCATTCCTGTAAGAGTTTGAGCGATAATTAGCAGTGGCTTAACATCAACTCATTCAAACCTAGTCCTTTTTTCTTACTATTATATTATCAAAGCAGTTCCATCAACACAATTCTTATTCCTGTCTTGTTGAAGAATGAAAGAAATCAAAATCTGCCCCTCTGCCCATTTGCTAGAAAATCTGAATTAGATTGAACATGCCAGGCTTTCTACAGCACGCAGGACGGCACTGCCTGCTTGGGCACAGCTTGTTCCTGATTTGTCATGGTAAGAACTTGCTCTAACAAGGCAGGCACATGTCTTGGAAAGCAAGGAAGAGAGTACAGGCTGTATTCTGAAGTCTGGCTGCTGTGTATATAGCGACACAGGACCACAACAACACTTCAGAGCAGCATAAGAAGCCTCTGGGCAGCCTGTCCCATAAAAATGCAAGAGTTTGTGCGAATAAGCCAAGTATTTTCCTGCCAATAAGGATAACAAGGCTCCCAGAAGAGAATACAGCATCATGAATTAGTTTATAACAAGCTGCCTGACACACCCTTGAGCAGAGCCATTAGTTTCCTAGGACACTGCCTGTGCATATTGTGCCCGAGTTACCACGCATGCGGCAATCCTGTGGCAGGGTCAGAGCATGGATTACCTTGACTGGTCTCGTAGGCTTCTGCTTTCCTCTTCCTATTCCGCTGGTCATTCTGCTTTTTCTCGGGAGTCTGTTAAACAATACTTCAAAATTAACATTACTGCAGTTATTCCAAGATTTAAAGAAAATGCACAAACACAATGATCTATTCCACATTGTCAGCGGCCGTTTCATTTCTCTGGTGCATTTGTTTCTATTGTTGGTACAACTGCTATCAAAGATGTGCTGCAGGAGGGAGAGAATGTGGTTAACAAGGAGGTGAACTTATTTTTTCTATTTCAGCTGCTGCAAGCCAGCCTCTACTTTCCAGTGACCTCACAGGGTTAGCAGAGCAAGCTCAAACACTTATAAAAACCTATGTAAACCCCTTCAAGGTGATCATAGTACTGGTACAACGGGACTAATGATGAGAGGTTTAAGTACTGACATCCAAATCTGCAGTCCAATCACAGTCTCTTAAGCCAATTCAGTTTGCCTGCAGGTAATGCTTCTTCTCAAAGCCCACTGCAGATGGCTACAATAACTATCCCAGGACAGCAGCCAGGACAAAGGTGTTACAGATGCAGCAATTCACCTACACTTCTGTTTGCTCCTCTCCTGCTCTCATTAAGGTCAAGGGTCAGTTGCATGTGCCATTTCTTTGAGCACACAGAGACCTGATGGGCAGCTGATCAGTGAATTTATGTACAATCAATTTATTTATGCACAGGCACAACACAGAGCACAGCTGACAGGCCTGAGGGCTCCAGAAGTGTCATGCCTATCTGTCTGTACAAGGCTAGCAAGCCTAAACATGTGAGAATGGAGAAGACCCTGGCATGGCGCTTTCCTCTTCACCAGGGTCACATCTGTGGCCAAATCTGCCAAAGACATTGGGAAGCACTGCTGGAAGCAGCTCACTGCAGCTTCTGGAAAGAGATGTCTTGTCATTCCCACTATCACTGTCATTTTAAAAACATCTCTTATCCCAAATTGCCCCAAATAATTCCCAAGCTGTATGTTCTCCAATCACTGCAGCCACCACTGAACTACAGCCTGGGGACAGGGAGAAAAGCAGTGTGCAAAACACAGCTCTTGGGGGAGGGAAAGCCATGGCCAGAGAGTCTGTGGTAAACCTACGTTTCATGCTCTTTGGCAACCCAAATCTCAAGTATCCTCTTTAAAGATCTCTACCAAAAGACTTACACATACTAAGCACAGAAATCAATCTCCCTCCTTTAGCAGGATAAAAAAGGATAGAGTTGAATCTAAACCTGGCTGCATCCTCAGTGGCTGCTGGACATCTACAGCCCCATGGTACCAGCTGGGCACTCAGAGTGTTGTTTTGGTAAGAGGATGGAGGGGGTGTTAAGACAAAGGTGGTGATTGTGTCTGCAAGGTACTTTTTTAGAATGAGGGGACTGAAAACTCCAAAACTACACAGAGACTTGCTGCTCCAGCCCCTGTATGTGTAAAAGTCAGTGACACTGCCTCCTCAGTGTGTAGTGAAGAGCAGCTTCTGAACAGCGTTGGCGTGACTGTAACACTACAGGCTTCATTACAGCCTCCATGGAGCTGTGGAGATTATTAATGAGATTCAGTTTAAGTTGTTTTTCCATTCAAGCACTTACATAACAAAAATGACATACAATATTATCTGCTACAAGACTGAAGAAGCAAGGAATGGGAGATTTGAGTATGTCAGCTTGGTCAATTTATCTCTCTCCATAAAAGTTCATTAAAAAAAAACAATTAGAAGAATGAACACTCAGATTTTCACTATTGACTACACTTACTTTATGGAGTTTATGATACTGCATTCTCAAAAGCCCCTCATACCAGTACTGACATATAACAGAGGGAAACACAATCCAAAACTTACCCGGTAACTATGGGGGAAGTTTGTAAGAAACACATAAGAAAATGCACCTAAATTTGAGATTTTGGTTTATTAACATAGAATTTTAGAATAAAAATCTAACTACAATTCATTTTGCTGCTTTACAGAGCATTTTGAAATAGCTAATCCTGAAAAAGTGAGACTAACCAGAGACAAGGCATCAATTTTCACCTTCCCACACAGAGCAATCCACAAAATGCTCTGCCTTGTATAGGCTTAGGCCTATCACATATTTGATAGATACGGCAAACTTTTCCATTAATACTCTCTGGCTTTTTATGTGTATCCAAAAATGTATTCCAATGAACTGAAAACAGCTTCCCAAGCTGAGCTTTACAAAGGCTGCATTTGGGATTTGGTAAAACCTGCCTGGAATGGTGGGAAGCTTCAAGGAGGAGCTTCACAGAGAGGTCGAAAGCCTGCAGGGTCAAGCTAAATACTTCCTTGGTACCTTCCATTCTCCAAACGAAGACAACTGCCACTGACTCTCACACAATTTCCTCCCTGTTTTGCGATCAATCACGTTCACCTTAAACCCAACTACCCCGAGCAGTTGTGCCTGCTTACCTCCAATTCTTTATCACTCAGAGAGCCCACGCTGCACAAACTCTGGTTGGAAGATTCGCTATTTAATGGACCCTAGTGAAAAGCAAGCAAAGACTGTTAGAAACAACTTCCCTACAAGGCTGACCCATCCTAACAAACACTCAGTCTCTGGGCTAACTATGGTTACAGCAGTCTGCATGGTCTGGGTGAAAGTCCCAGACACAGGATGGGGCACTAAGAGACTTTAGAAACCATTTGCAACAGAACAGTTGGATTGTTCAACAATTTTTTCTCAGGATAATGATCCAGCCTTTGGAATATTCCTACATCATTTCGTATCTTAACTGGTCTATTTACCTACATCCACAAAACAGCTGGGGTGTTTATAGAAGCCTAAGGCTTGAGGAAGAAAACCTGATTTGTTGAGTAGCAGGAGTTCCAAGCTCAGCTCTCCTGGCAAGCATCTGCTTGACCCTGAGCTAAGCATTCAGACGCATCTTTATCTGGCAAGCCAGCTATTACTGTTATTAGATGCTGGCTGTACCATTGATTTAAATGTGTCATTTTATGCTTTTTTTAACACTAGGAAAGTGAACAAGTGAAATTTGTGTTAACAGCAGTACACAGTACAACTGGTACCCATAATACAACCTTTCCTACTTGGCTCTTTTATGGACCCATGTGTGACCTGCCCACAGAGCAGCTGCTCCTACCAGGCCAAAGCAGTAACTGAAGAGGCCGGAATAGATTTATTAAAATTGCAACCAGGTACCTGAAGAGTCTGCTGCATCTTTGCAGGCTCTGCTGGATACACATCTGCATTTTTACATATCCAAGTAGTTTGAAAATTTTTTAAGATCTCTAATAAAACTGGTTTTAAAAGGAAAGAGAATCATGCAAAGTCACTGTGTTTTATCCTGACACAAAAATATCCTCCTACAGATCTAACTTAAGAAATGAAGACTAATTTGACAAGGATGTAAAACCAAGATTCACAATTAATGATGGAATGTATTAACAGGAAGAATGACATGATAAAGCCAGTTCTCCATTAATAATTTGTGAGCATCTTTTCCCCAAGATGTGTTCTACTTTAGCATTTTTCACTTTGCAGTAACCACTTCCCACCAACCAATCTTTCCTCAAAGCAAAGCCACTTCTCATTATACACTTGAGCAGAAGACTCAAGTGGTGGAGTGGGGGAGAAGCCTTAACATCACACAGAAACCCCAAGCAGGTAATTTTTGAACAGACCAGTTCTCCCTGCCCTGTTTAAGGGAGAAACACCACTATCAAATTGTGACATAACCTAGCTATTACTAACCCCAATTCCCAAGCAGGCATGTGCTGAAAGTGAAAGTTTACCTTCTGTGTTCACTGAGTGTTAAGTATCAAATTCGTTTCTCCTAAAATGACATGCTCAATTCCTTCAACAAACAAACAAAAAAAAGAAAACCCAACACCTGAATCGCTCAAGAAGCTAAACATTTAGGATTCCCTTAAGAAAAATTTGCAGGTTTATATTCTTTAAGCCATACCATTATCCCTTCAAGGGATCACACAGAAAAGAAAAGACCAGAAAAATGTATCACCTCATCTCTTCAGTAACAGTTTAAGCAAAGCAACAAGCTCCTCACTAACCAACGTGATGGCTCACAAATGTTATTGGTACAATACTTGGTTATTCCAGGAATTTACTCCTGGGCCAACATGACTTAACAGAAGTGCCAACACTAACCTTAGCTACATCCACGTGAAAGTCTCACTGCTAAAAAAATTGTAAAATCTTATGGCAAGTGGCAATAGAAAGTGAATCCTTTTACCCATGAAAAAAACGTTTTTATCTGGGCACAAATGCTGCCCCCAAAATCTTTCCATTCTCAGGAACTTCAACCCCAACAGCACATCTGAGGCACCAACTGACCTCCAGGTGAGAACTTTGTGAGATACAGGAACATCTCTCCAAGTAAGCATTTGCTGATCTCACACTGGGGTTCTGACACGAAGATGAAAGTGAAAGTTGTTTCCACATTTGCTTAAATCTCGCTGCTTCCATTTTGCAGATGGATAGCAAATGACCGGAGCAGCTGTTCAAAAAATGCCAAAAGTTTGAACTTTCCATGAAGATTATGATTGAAGGGGAATGTCAGTGGCTTACACAGGACAATTCTTCTGCAAGGCCCCTGTATTCTGGGATCACCTGGAGAATTAACTGGTGGAGCCATTTATAGCTAGAAACGATACTAACATTTTTTGCAGAAATACCAGAATATATTGTCCAGTACAAGAAATCCACTCAGTTTGTAACCTGTATGTAAAGTTCTGGGATGCAAGCAGCTGGAAAAATGCCTAATACAAAATTCACAATGTTTTTCTTACTTCCAGTGTTACAAGTACCTGTACTGACTACCCTGAGTGGGAAATTTTTAGCTCTACCAGCTGGAATCAAAACCACTTCTTGCATCAATAAAAGATGAGTTTGATGCTGGTCAGATTCTTGAACAGAAAAAAACCTTTTTTTTTTCTTTATTTTAAACCTTCCTCTAGAACCTTCACTGATGATGTGGTAAAATTCAACTCCATGCAGTAGTAGAAAGGGTGAGAAGGAACTAGCTTCTTCATTATGAAACTGGAACAGAACAGCTTGTCATTGTCTATAGGTATCCAGCAGTTTCACTGTCACATGTATTGATTTGTGAACAAATACATAATCAATTCTTTGTAGACATGTTTGGAGCCATGCAATGGGTCCCTTTCCCCTGCTTACATTTGAAAGGACTTTTCATTGATACTTTTCTTACTCTAAAGGATTAGACCTTTACAGACAAGAGCTGAACTTGGCAAAGTTGGCGAAAGTCTTGTTTTGAGGCATTCTGGCTACGGAAACTCAAATTGTTCACTAGAACGTGCTGTACTCAAAGCAACAAAGATCTAGTACCTAGGATGTTTCAGGAACGTGACCCCATGCTCAGCTCCACTCTTCTCATGTAGTGAGTCAAGAGAAAGGAAAATTTTCCTGATTATCCAGATAACATGAGGTTATATGGGAAATTAGGTATCAACTGCTTAAAGCAACAAGTTTAGGCATGGATGTGAGAAACCGTACATCTGACTATCTCCCCATAGCTAACAGGCAGTGAGTGTTTGCATAAAAATGCTTCAAATTTATATTTTATCATTCCTGACTGTTTATATTTAACTCAGCAACTGACTTGGGATAAATGTTTAGTACTTCATTCAGCATACCATTTTTAAGTGGACATGACACAAAAGGAATTAAAGGAATGAACGTGAATTTTGGAATAAACCCCCAAAGTAAGCAAAGAACATTAACATGAGTACATTGCCAGGGAAATAGCAGTGGGGAAGAATGAATATGCGATAGTTTACACACGAAGGGCTTATGACTTTTATTCCGGAAGTTATCTGACTTTTCTAGCCTAGACCACTTTGGGAAAATACTGCACTTCTCTGCTCTCACTTCCAGCCATCCACTGTGCCACTATGCCCTGTCAAGGCAATTGGTGATGGGGCTAAGCAAAAATTCAAAATACGTGAGTCATCTGAAACAAGCTAATAGTTCCTATAGTGTTTACCCAAATTACAAGCACAAGAACAGCACACACTTCCTCCTCCACAAGGAATTTCTCTCCAAGATAAGCTGGCATGCTTTTTTTCCCTTGTGATTCACCTATCAACTGCTGCTTTGAAGCCTGTGACCTACCTATGCACAATAAAGCCTCCATGTTGAGAATTGGATGCAACAGCAGCAGGCACTCTGAAGACTCCTACTCAAGAGGCAAGAATTTAAGATCTGGCCACTCACAGGAGCTGGTTAGTCATTTCTCCCTTTCCCAGAGCCCCTGGAAAGCCCACAGTGAGGCTTCAACAGGTGAGACTTCAAAAGAAACAACTTATCCTGCTAATAGCTCCCACCAGATCATCTAAAACAACACCAAGCTGACTCAGCCCCCCCTTACCATCTCCTGCCTCCCATGACTTGTGCATTTCCACAGCCTCCCCAAGTTCCCAGAAATGATCCATCACTCCACAACTCAAGCTGGGGAGTCTCCATTTTGTGCTCTCCAAGTCCTTGTACTGAAAGGGAGCTCTAGGAATTCCAGCTGCTTAGCCAGAGTCTCCAACATAGGCTTACAGCAACATGCACTGCAAAATTCTCTTGCTGTCTAAATGAAGGAGACATGGAGGTAGACATGCTTCATTACCTCAAGTTCCTCTGAATTCTGTAGCAGATCAAGAGATTTCAAAGGCAAAGAGTCAATCCTTCGTTCCACTAAAGGTTAGGGCTGACTCCACACAGGTTTACACCAAAATCAAACTGTCAAATGGTTTTACAGTTACTCTGGTCCAGTGCTACTGTGTCAGGTTTAATTAACATGTTCTTATCTTATTTCAAGCATCACACAAGTATGAGAATTACAACCTGCTTCTTAATTGGACTTTTTGAAAAGCTCAGTATTACTGCTGATAATGAAATCCCTGAATCACTCAGGTCTTTTTGCCAAGAGAAGTTAATCAGATGTTCACAGGTAACCCCCACTCTATCAGGTGGCAAGCAGATTTGCAGCAAGATTTGCTTGGCTTCCATTATGCTTTAAGAGCTCTCTCTGGTTGGGAATACAGTATTCTTATTTTACTGATGGCAAACTGGACAGAAGGGTCAAGCAACTCATCCTAACCCTCGGCTCAGGAGTAGAAATAGGATAGAGATCTGACAACTGCTTCTGGGCTCTAGCAGCCAAACACATTTGAAGAAATGTTACACACAGAAGTATCCAAACAATTTTCAAGTATCTGGCATAAAGACCTGGCACATCCTGTGGCAGCTGCTCAATTCAATTCTAAGGTTTAAAACTCTTATTAACTGGTTCTTCTCATGGCCTACAACACCTGTTGGGGACCACCACTGGGCACCACCACTTCCCTCCAAGGAGGGCATGATTATCCTCAAACACGAATTCTCAATGGTAACTTTGCTGCTAAAACTGTTGCTGAGTACATCATAGAACTGGAGTGGCTGAAGTGATCAAGACTTCCAAAGTTACAGAGAATAAGTAAAAACCAAACTAATACAAGCAAATACTATTCTTTATGAACAATTTTTTGGCAGCATATATTCTGCATTGTTACCTCAAAGCAGGAGGAAAGGGAGCACTAGCTACCATCAAGACCAACACTTTTTCAATTCTGGCACAGTCAGATGGATCCACGAGATTCCTACAGTCCTAGTGAGCTACTCTCCCTAGAAGTACTTCAGCCATTTTAGTTTAACTATAAAAGCAGCACACAGAGCTTGGTTCAGAGATCTTTTTAAAACTAAACTTGTAGAAGATACATGTGCTGCTGTGAGGACCCACCCTGGTTAAGCCTGAGATAGGCTGTGTGCAAATATGGATTCACCCATCACAACTACTTACTCAAATTCTTATCTAGGAAAAGTCTGTGGAAATGACACAAATCCCTTCAAGTAAACCCATCTGATATCTCAAAGGCAGCACCCAAACAGGAGGAAGGGAGGTAGAAGATGAGAACTGACTATATTAAGCAATATTATCTAGAGAAATAACTTACATTTTGTCTGCTGGGCCTCCTGACCCAAGGATGATGTCTAGTCAGGATAATGCCTCATGGGAACGCACTTAGGTTTTCCCAATAAGTAAATATAAACAGAAGCTAAATAAGCAGGAACAGTCTGTGTCAGAGTGTCATGTGTTAATTCAGGGACTTGCTCTGGGAGTTTGGGGAAGAATGGCACTTTACCATATAGCAAAAATAGACATCCAAAGCATCACCAGCTTTTTGAAGCTATCTAGTGGCATGGGTGAAGCACAGGAGTATAACAGTTGCGTAGAAACATTCCTTGCTCATAAATTTGACTCAATGAATTAACTCCAAGCTTTTAGTGAAACACATTCTTCAGCTACGATGTAAGAAACTTCATCACAGAGTTGCAACAGAGTTTTGAGGCTTTTGGGGCTGCAAATGACCAGGTCATTGGGTTGTGCCTTCAGCTACCAAAGGAGGTGACAAGCACATAGCTGTTTCCAATGCAGTTTAGGATTTTTGTCCTCTGTTGTTACTGGAAAGCTCTTCCAGAATCCCATGACTCTGATGGCTAGAAGCTTTTTTCTAGTTTCCAGCCTGAAAACTTATTCTAGATCAGCTTGCTCTCATTCATATCTCAAAACACCTATAGCTGTTCTTTAATAACACAGAGGAACTGTGGGCTTGAAGCTGAAGTTATATTAAAGTATAAACTACTGCTTTCATTTTATACAGGTGCAAAACATGTACTGTGTTTCTAAACATTAAAGAAAGAAGCCATACACAGCGAGATACACCCAGTGGGAGGAAGGCAGGAAGCTCAGTACAACTGCCTGCTGCCTTCACCCAATCACATCTGAGCATCTGAGATGACATTTCTTCCTTTTATGCAATAAACAGCACCAGATACCTTCCATCCCAGGAGGATGGGCCAGGCCCTGTCCCACTAGATGGCACTCACTCCATCGTTCTTTCCTCAAGCATTTCATTGGAGCGAGCTAAAAATCTTAGCTGAATCACACAAAATTGTATCACAGCTTTCCCAACATATTCCCTTTAAGACAGTGACCTACCAATGCCAGTGCGGAGCATGACGGACGGAGGCTTGGGGGGGTAGGGAGGGAATTTGAAGCACCAACCTGGGAGGGAATGTAGTAGCTGAAATTAATATTGCAACCAAGATTTGCTGCAACATAGTAGAGTCATGCTAATTTATATCAGTGGTTGGCTGATCTATTGCAAATTAGCAAGAATGCAAGTAAATAAATAAATATATTGTTTGCAATAAGCGTAATGCACTTTAACAGTTTACTGATTAGTACAAGGTAAAACTGCATAACAACAGGTAAAAATAAAAATCAGTAACAGAACAGCTTTGCTCGAAGTGAGGCCTCCAACAAATGAGGCTTTTTTCCTTGGATTGCTTTAGAAACGAATTTTCAATATTCACCCCTACAGAAAAGGGCACGTACTTTTTGCTCCAAACATATTGGAAACATAATTAAGATTTGCTTTCCTGTATCTCTCAAAGGTTATTCCTTTAAAAGGAAGAGTTCCTAACATTCTTAGTGAACACTGAGTACATTGGCACAACTTTATACCAGTGTCTATGCTTTTAGCTGTTCTAGTAAGATGTTTGGGTTTATCTGTACCAGTACAGCTAAAGATTCTAAAGTGACAAAATGGGGCAAAAGAGGCAAGAAACAGGTGATAAGGTACACGAAAAGTTGTAATGTTGTATGAAACAAGATCACAGTACAGAAAATGCCATCAAGTTTTATGCAAGAAAAAGAAGTTAATATGTTTAAAGTCTTAAGCATAGGGGAAAAGATAAAAAAAATCCCCACATTCTTACTTCAGCAACCAAAATTGTTACCTCTTAACTTCTAGTATTAATCTTCCTTACTACACTTTCTTACAGATGAGCATTTGGCTTCCTCGTGCTCCCTTCCCAGACTCAACTTTGTCTGAGAGGCCGAGCAGAAAGAAAAGTGAGAACTCAAACAGAACTCTTTCAAGTTTTGAATCACTTTGTGTTTTTCTAAGAAATATGGCATCTACAATGTTTTTTCTCAAAACAATTCTAAGTGGCTTCAGAAAATCATCTAACAATGTGTTGCTTCACCATCTACCTTGATGTTCAAACTCAGTATCTCCCTCAAAAATTAACTCATTATCCCTGACCTAGTTTAAAATGAGTTCTGTCACCATTTCATAGGTCAGAAAGACTGACATTAACAGTAGCAACACCTGAAGAACTCGCAGCTTAATGCCAGGACACCAAGCAACCACACAAGGTTGTTACAACGGTGCCTTGCTTTAGATAGCTCCTGACCAAGTGGAAGCTGTACATGAGGACGAAGATGGGATTTGATTGGCAGGTTGTGGATCAGACACAGGAAAGCTGCCCTGCAAACACTTTTTGTGTCTGTTCCATGTGAAGGGGTAGACAGTTTTAGCTCCTGCACCTCCAAGAAGAGAACTCAATGTTTCAGTCTGGTTATGTGTTATATCCAACACACAATATTTGAAACTGTATCCCACCAGCAGCCAAATTCAGCTCTCAAAGGTATTCTTGGAGAAAGGAAGAGCCAGAGGAGATTCCCACTTCTACAAAGTTGTCATGGAGTTTTTTGGGTGTACAAGCTGCCTCAAGATGGAACAACTTCAAAGAACTTAATTAGAGCCCAAAATCTTCTGTATAGCAAAACATCTGCTCACAGAGATCCCATTTTCATTCCTCTCGAACATACTTCACACAAATTAGAGGTTAAAACACAACAAGTGATACAGAATTTGTTTGCAAAGCAAAATTATCCATGTAGAAATTAAAAAAACCAACCAAAGTACACGGCAGGATGGCTAAGCAGTCCTACCTATCACCACAGGTACTCACACTCACCTTGGCAACCCCAACCCCGGTGAACCTGGCCTCTAGGAGCTCCTGCCTGCGTGGGTCCAGGCTATGCAATTCTTCCATCATTTCTGCTGCTATGGAAGAATAACACTCAGATTATACAATGCAAGGAAAGGAGAGAGACATTTAATATTCCGTGCAACTGACGAGACTTTAAAGTGCCTGTTCTGCAGCACAACTTCGTAGATAGCACTTTCTTGCAAAGAGAAATCCAAGATTACCATGTAGTAACAACATGACTTTGCCACCATATTACAGTATTTAAACCATAACCCTGCTGGAGTTTCCTCTCCTCTCCTCTGTTGTACCAGCCATTTCAAGATCTCTAAATCCAAGAAACCAATTATGTCATGTTCTCTCACTGGATGTTTTATTAAAAGGAAAACATGGGACCAGAGTGTTATGACTAAAAGCTTCAGAGCTTTTCATCCTGCTGCATGACTAGGAGAAAAAAAAGCAACGTTCTTTACCCCATAATTTATTTTTGGCCAATCCTGGAAATACTTGATCTCCACGAACTCCAGATTTCACTGATAACAGCTTTGCTTCTTCCAAGCACAGAGTGGGATTATAAGAAAAAAAAATAATGCACGATTAAACCTTTTAATTTACAAGGTAAAGCATCAGATACTTCTATAATAACAGCAGCTTCGACATCCTGGATGTACCTGGGGTACCTCTTGGCAATCCAACACTATGGATGCCTTATTTGAAGGGCTAAAAACCTACCCAGCATAACTGTGTAAACAGGTTAAAAATTAGGAAATACATAATTCAAATCCTGAACTGAGAAAAAATGGGACAAAGTTCACTATTCATTATAACTGTGAATCACATCTTCCCAACTGCACCAATCAAATTCATTTCCAGAAATGTCTGTTCCAGTTTCATTTTCTGGACTAAGGTAGAAAAAAAAGGCCAGAAACAGAAGATAAAGGTTTGCTGTGTAAAGAGCATATGCGATGAGGAAAGTTCTTGAAGGGCAGCAAGTGCCCTCTAGAACAGGCAGTGCACAATTGTTCCTTTTATGAACTGTCCATTTTGTCCCTGCCGCTTCCTCCAAATGCTGCGGCTCCAAGTCACAGGGGCAAAGTGAAACCATCCGGGGGCATTCTCAACTGCTCTCCCAAATCAGTCTCAAGTCTCAAAAACTAATGGGATCCTAAACGTGGATATTAAGCAACCGTATTTCTGCCACGGGCTCTAAAAGCCCAACAAAGCTCTCAGCCTAGTTTTCAAAACAGGAAATCTGAGCAGCGAGGAAAATGACACACAAGCCGCTAACGCCAAGATGTTCAAGTGCTCCCAGGGCTCTCGCCCATCATGGGGCGACCATCCGCAGGGAATCGCATCCCCACACCGGGATGCTGCTCTGGAGAAGAGGCTGACACAAGTTCCCCCCGCCGGTGGCTGCCCCGGGACGCGCTGCACCCCTCCAGGCAGGGCTGGCATGCCTTCCTGTCCTCCCGGGAGGGGATTTCCAGCACCCCTCTCCTACCCACTCAGGACGCAGAGGCACCAGCCGCCGAGCGAGCAGCCTTGCCCCGCCGCCAGCTGCTGCACCGCCTCGGCCTCTTCCTCCTCCTCCTGCCCTCGAGCACCGCCTCAACCCTCAGCCCGAGGCTCCACAGGCCATACCCACCCTCCGCCGCCCCCGCGCTACCCCCGGCTCTCACCCCCGCCGTGCCGGGCCGGGCCGCGGGGCCTACGCTGCTCCGTGCCCGGCGAGGGGCCCAGGCCGCGCTGCCGCCGCCCTGGGGCTCCGGCCGCGGCCCTCTCACCGTGACCTAGCCCGGGGTAGCAGCCCCCGCCACCGCCTCCACCGTGGCCGCCCCCACCCACTCTCGGGCCGGGCACGGACGAGGCGAGAGGTGTCCCCGCGCTGCCCTCACCGCCCCTGAGGGGTCTCACCTGGCGCTGCCGCTCCTGCCGCCGCCGCCCGGCCCAGCGCTCCCCGGGCACCGCGCGGATCCCGCCGCCGCCGGGGGCAGGAGCAACAGCAGCAGGAGGAGGAGGAGGGAGGGACGGAACCGGCGGCGGCGGCGGCGGCACGGGCGGGAAGAGGAGGCCGGGGGCGGCTCCGCGGCCTCCGCCGCGGACACCGGGGCTGGGA
>WAAE01012979.1:93415-192907 GCA_013400495.1 Nicator chloris
GGGTGAGGGGGTCAGAGGGGCCTGGGGGTCAGGGCAGGTCGGAGAGGGCAGGAGGAATAGGGGGGCCGTCACATAGGGCTCGGGTGGCAGCAGGGGGTCAGAGTCCTATGGGATCGGGGGGACGGGCTTGCCCGTCATTAGGACCTGGGGGTCTGGGCAGGTCTGAGGGGGCAGGGGGCATGGCGGGTGTCACACAGGTCTGGGGGGGCAGCAAGGGCTCACGATAGACCATGGGGTCATGGGGTTCGGGGGCTGAGGGGGCAGCAGGCTCAAGGGCAGGTCAGATCTAGTTTTGGGATGGGGGTCACACGTGTGGGGAAGAAGCAGAGGGTCAATCCCGTGGGGTCGGGGGAGCTGGGGGTGGTAGGCACAAGGCGAGATCAGAAGGGCCTGGGGATCAGGGCAGATCTGGGGGGCACGGGAGGTATGGAGGGTGGTCACACAGGGCTGGAGGGCAACAGAATGTCAAGGTGGACCATGGGGTCATGGAAGGATGAGGGAGCAGGCTCAAGGCGGGGTCGGATCCAGCATTGGGTGAGGTCAGGGCTGAGGATCAGCAAGGGTGGGACCAGGAGTGATCACAGCTGGCGAGGCAGCAAGGGTCAGGGTCCTAGAGGGGCCAGAGGTTGCTGCAGAATGACAGGCACAAGGAGGGGGTCAGATCTAGCCAGGGCTGGGGGAGCAGGGCAGGGCAGGCCTAGGGACATGTCACCACCAGGGGAGCAGAGGCTGACGTACCCCCTGCCCCAGGATGTCCCAGAGACGGAGTGCAGGTATGACATCCATGCACCCCCCAGTTCTTCACCTCCTCTCTAGTCTCCATCTTACACACCCACGAGCAATTGCACACCCTCATTCCCCTGAGGGAGGGTGCAAGGGCACCTCAGCACCCCCAACTCACCCCTACTCCATCCCTGCCCCCTGGGAACACCACCTGGAAGGGGCCAGGCCCCTGGTTTGGGGCTGATCCAACATGTGTGAGAAATCATATGTGAGACACAACCTGGGTGCCTCAGCAGGCCCCATGACACACAGTCCACTCTTGCCTTTCCAAGGCCAAGCTGCCACCACAGTTGGAAAAACAGCCCCCAAAATTAATAAAGATAGGGCTTGTCCTGGCTGGAATGGAGTAATTCCATCGCAGTTCATTCGGCTCATTGCAGGTGGTGGGGGCAGGACCCAAAGTGCTGCGGGTGTTGCACCCGCTCGCTCCAAGGCTGAATCAGCTTTCTGAAAAGCAAACAAGCAGGAGAGGATTGTTGGGAAAGGAAGTGGCCAGGCCTGTCCAGGGGGAGGCAGGCGCAGATTAGCAATGATAGCAGAGGTTCCTGGAGCTCTATAAAGGATTCGTCAGGGCTGGGAACGCAGAGGGACATCCGTCACCTCCCCTTCACTGGTCACCTCCCCTTCACTGCGTGACATCCAGCAATTTATGACCGAACTGGAACCGACTAGTTTGGCAAAAGGGATGTGGAGAGGAGCCGGTAGAGCATCATGGAAAAACTGCTCCTGCAAGGCGACAGGGGAAGTTGTGTTATTTTAAAATTGCTAGTTTATCGTACGTTGTTACGTTGGTGCAGCAAATGGCTTTGGGAGCACTGCCTGCTTGTGCAAGCTGCTTTTCCTGTGCTTTAATCTGTTTCTTTTTCAGTACAAGAGCCACTCCAGTTTCAGCTCCTGCTCTGTAAGTCACATTTTCAGCATGACCAGTGGCAGGAATTGTGTTAAATTAAATAGTTTTGTGTCTGTGTTGGGTTGTGGGGTTTTTTTAAAGAAAAAATCCTGGAATAAATATTCCATCAGCTGGCAGCTAATTACAGCCATTTAGGGAACGATAATTAGGACCACTTGCAGTGAACATTGTTCAAGGAGGTTTAAATTTCATTTGTGCATTTTAGTTTGATTTTGGGTGGAGAGAAGTTGTGGGAGCTGTTACACCCAAAAAAAGGACTGACTTACTGAACCCCCTAGCTCTTCTGAACGCCCCTTCACCGCCCTTAGAAACACCTCTAATTCCAAAGGAAGCAGTTCACCCCCACAGACTGCCAGGCAGGAACTGGATACCAGTAACACCCAATCTGTGGTACTGTCCCCCACCTTTGTGTTTTAGGGGTGATAGAGGTCACTTTGGTCTAATTTTTCCTGTACTTTTTGGACAGCGCTTGATGGGGCACTTCCTCCTCCTTCTCCATGCATTGCCAGGGATTGCACTGCCAGGTATCACAATGCCATCAGTATTTCCATGTAGGCCACCAGAAGAAACGTTTGCTGTCACAGAATCACAGAATGGTTTATGTTGGAAAAGACCCCAAAGCCCATCCCATCCCACCCTCTACCATGGGCAGGGACATCTTCCACCAGACCAGGTTGCTCTAAGCCCCATCCAACCTGGCCTTGGACACTTTCAGGGATGGGGCAGCCACAATCTCTGTCATTTCCCAATGGTCATTTGCTCACTGTCATTTTCACTGAAATCACAGACTTCACAGCCCATCTTCCCCTTTCCTCCTGCAGGACCAAATTCCCAGGGAGAGCCTCCTGGACAATCCACTGCAGCCAGGAATGTTTTCCAAGACATCCCTTGAAGCACTGCTGAGTACCAGGCCTGACAGAGGACCCATGGCCACAGCCCTGGGCTCACCTGGGTCAGGCTGGAACAGGAGGTGGTGACATCTGATAAGGAACAGATAAACTGAGGTTGCACCATCCTCCTCCTGTGACTCCCCCTCTCCTGCCCTGCATTCATTCCTCTGAAATAATTGGGGTTTCTCTTCTCACTTTCAAATTCAGGACTGGGGCACACCCCCTTCAGGACATTCTGGAAAGGCAGCCCTTGTGTTTTGCAGTCCAAGGGCTCTGCTAGCTCAGCTCTGCTCCTGGATGTCCAGCAGCTTATCCTCTGCTCTAGTCATATCCTTCCCAACACTCCTCTGCTGCACACTCAACTATGGTCCTCTCTACCTTCATCCTCCAAAGAGAAGCTCAGAACAACACTTCCAGCTGGAGTTTCCTTTCCAAGATGCCAAAATTGCACCTCACACCAGACATGGCAGCTTTGTGGCTTAGAGAAGGAAGGAATCAACAAGTTGCAACGGTATTTCTGGCTGTAAGCAGGAATTTCAGAGCAGCCGTTAAGGACTCCACTTGCTATCAGCAGAGTACAGGCAGGTACAATGGATTTTCGACAAGTTTGTCAGATAGCAGTAGGAAGGAAGTTACTGGATAAATTTCCAAGTGATCAGTGATCTCAGAACTTTTTCCTCCTACACTCTATCAGGACACAGCTCTGAACGGGGATGCACTGCACAGCCCAGCCTGGTATACTTCCACCTGTACTGTGCCAGCATGTCTGAGATTGGGCTCCCTGGAACAGCAGAGGTCTCTCAGATAAAAATGTAATTATCAGTGTTGATACATCACACTTGGACTATTTTTTATGACATCTTCTCTGCTGGGAGCTGATCCCCCAGGTTTGGACTCAGCAGAGAATTGGTGGACTGTTTGCTTTTTGTTGGTCTGGTTTTTTTTTTAGTAAGAAAAGCCAATTTACTGGAATGTGCTTCTGGTCAGAAAAGGTGAGTTTGTTCCTGTTCTTACAGGGAAAGGTTTGCTCTTCAAAGTGGCTGGAATATGTAAACAGTTCATCATTTTGTACAGGAATTTTTTTGATTCAATTAAAAATTCTGAAGTCAACTTCTAAGATACTACTTCTAAAAGCTTATAAAGCCTCAAAACTAAAACAATGTAAGGTTAGAAATCAAGATTCTGTTGACCTCAATTTGATTTTCCCCATTGTATTACAGTTAAGGAAGCAATTTCTGTTTCACATTCTGGCCCATCAAGAGAAGAGATTACTTGGACCTTGAAATATTCTCATGCAGGAAAACTCCTCCTTCCAGACCACACCTGAGTGACGCATAAAACTATTCTGTTTTCCCTTCTTTTCATTAACTTTTTAAGAGCCCCTGAGCTCTGGTCCTTTCAGAGGAACTGGTTATGAGCAACAGAGTATGTACATGGTTGACCAGGTATCTCATCCATGGGGACAAGCCAGCTCTGCCAGATCGCTCCTGTGCACATCCCGCTCTCCAGGTCTGCCATCAACCAGTCTTAATGCCTCTGATTACATTGCTGTTGTAGCTCTCTTCTTCTTGTCTCAGCCTCCTTGGATGTCAGTAATATCCCTAGTACATAGTACTTGTATCATCTTTTGAAGAACAACTCAGCTGACACAGCCATTTCCTTTGTCACTGGATTCCATCGGAGCTTGGAGCTCCCCTCCACAGGCACAGCATGCTCAGCTAAACAGCAGCAAGCCCTGCCTTCCCACCATAGCGTCTCTGCTAACCCACAGGTTAGATTAAACCAAAATTGGGGAAGATTTTATAGAGATTTTAACAGAGCACATAAGTTCCTTCTGCCTTCAACTTTGAAAAGATAAAAGGTCAGAAGTCAAGATTCTGATGTTTTTAATATAGTTTTGGTGATTTTTCTTTGCCTCTGCTTTCCAGGTTTGTAGAATACACTAACTGCATTTTCCCAAGCATTTCTGCACTGCCACAAGGTCTGGAAATCTACTGATTTAAGGTATAGAAAAGAAGAGCTGCGATTCCTCAGTGATACTGGGACATAAAGCAGCTGGGGACTGCAAAAAAAACAACAAATAGCCTGAACCTTTAAAACGTAAAAACTGGTGTGTGATCTCAAATCCAAACATTTTATAGCATATACTGGGGGAAAAAAACCCCAACCAAAATCCACAGGAGTACAACACGCAACAGGCTTCTTAAGATGTTAGCACCACACCCTGAAGAGGCCGACCCTTGTCTGCACACCAGATTCTGTTGGACCTAATGAGGCCATGAGCTGCCAGTGAAGATTTTTCTAGGCTTGAGCCATTCAGAACATCTCACCCTTGTGCGGATTTTTGTCCTTTCAGGGTAGGGCTTCTGCCACACTAGGAACATTAGAAGCGTCTTTCCTCATTTTCCATAGGGAGAAAACCGGTATTTGAGTGCCTCTAAGATAACATGCCATTGCCTGACTCCTTCCTGAGGCCATTCCAAGAGCCTCCACCCTCCCACACAATGGAGTTTATCTCCGAGGTGTTCCTGCCCCTCCCTCTGTCTACACCTTCAGGTATCCCATTAGGGAGGCACTGATACCCAAACCCAGTAGGAAAGCATCCAGGTCACTCAGCCTGCACAGAAGCAGCAAGCAATGAGCAGCCTCAAAGCCCTGATCCAAGGCAAAACATGTTCTGCTGCTGGAGGAGGAAGGCAGCTGTGTGCAGGCACCTGGCATTTTGCTGCCAACTGGAACTGCACAGCTGCCACGGCCCAGCCGAGGGGAACCAAACCTTGCAGGTAGGAAAGGAACACCTCTGATATCCCAAAGCACACAGTACTGGAAACATCTGCTGGTTCTGGAAGCACCTGAAGCAATGTGATTCTCCTGAACATGCCAGCAAGTCTTTCCTTGTCCTTGCTCACTCTCAAATTCCCAGAATACAAGAGGACTTCATTCTCAACCTGGTTTGCCTCCTGCTTCACTTTCTCCTGCATAAAATGGGCATAATTGTGGGAAGAGATGGGATGGAGCTGAGCTGCAGGCTGTGGCATACACCTGCAGAAGCATACTGGAGAACAAAGAAGCACATGGCAGCACAGATAGGCTTCTCTCCACCTGACCTTGGGGACAGGAGGCAGAGCCCTGCAGAGAGGAGCCTGCCTGAAGCTGCCAGACAGGTGAACAGCGCATGGTCACCCCATAGAAGGACATTAAGAAAGCGAGTTGCTGATGTAGCCATGTATGATAGCTCGCTTAGTCAGAATTACCATGTAAGGAAATACTGTGCCTCGAAAAAGTGCATAAAACCAGCTCGTTTCTTTGAATAAACAATTCAGATTCCCTGCTGGTCTGAGTCTGTGCCTCAGTTGTTGCACATAACAACACTACCTTACAGGGCTTTGGAAAGCCTTAATTAGATAAACTGCTCTGAGATTTGTGTAAGAGGAAAATTAAATCAACATCCTATTGTAAAGCTGGAGTTACTGCACACACTTTTTTCTAAGTATATTCAGCCTCTTTGTGAATGTCTGCAAATACATTCCAATCTTCCTAATGAGGCTCATCTCAGTAGGGAAGAAGTCACTTGCAGTTGTGGAAAAGCCAGATTTAGTTTTCTGTGTAATTTCCATTGATCTCTTCACATCCATCATTGGCACTGAAAATGTGGAAAAAGCCATGTGGCTGTGTAATTACAGACTGCAGTGAGGTGGCCCTGCCCAGGTACTGCTCCCTAGGTGATGGGGATATGCAGCATGCCTTGAGCCTGGTCCCAGGGATGAAGGAGGAGTCTGAGGGGACATCAGTCAATTTAATCTCCAAATGAGGAAGGCCACATCCAGTGACCCCAGGGAAGGGTGGTACCTTGCTCCTTACCCCTGAGCAGATCCCCTCGTGTTCCACACACAGCACAGATGTGTGAGCCTGGCCCCTGCGACCAGGGACTGCCAACAGCAGCTTCCTGCTTCACAGGAGCTGAAAGTAAGTTTTATATTCCAATGATTTGGCAATCCCTCGGAACTCCCTAACTTCCACATAACATGAAATCGCAAGAGCTACAAGTGTCCTTTGGGCAGCAAAGACAACCTGAATATAGCAGTCACACTCCACCCCAAAATGAAGATGGTGTTCCCATGCTATGTTGGTGCTTGCAGTGAAGGCTTTTTGGGGTTAACACCAGAGAGCACAACAGCAGGGTCCAACCTCCCTAGGATTTTCTTTTTTCCTGGAAACAGCCAACAGGCTGGGAGCTGCTGGCAGGTACTGACATGTAAGACTTGCCAGTGAGCTTTGCCATCACTGCTTTCCAACTGCTGCCATTTCCTGCTCATCCCACTGTGGGTCAAAGACCAAGAATAAAAGCCTTCACTGGCATGACAACTGCCATGCCATACAATCCCTGGGAAGGTGGGAAAAGCAGAGGCACACATGACTCAGATTCCCTTGCCTTTCCCTGCCTGTGTTCCAGCCAAGGGTCCAGGTCTGGCTCATGCTATATCTTATTTATTTCAGATTAGCACTCAGGGCTGCCTACAAAGGTAATTTCCTGCAATGTGTCCCACTTTTTAAGCAACACCAGCTTCCATTCAGCCAGGCAGTTACACACAGGAACTCACTGCCTTCAGTGAGAGCTAAAAGCCTGAACTCTAGAGCTTTGCTGGCTAAGCACAGAGCTGACAACTCCTTTTCCTCCAGAGCACCTCACTTTGTAGGAGGGTCCCCCAAAAAATTCCTCCTAATCCTTGTTTTTCTGGTAATTTCTATCTTGCCCTGAAACAGTTAAAATCAGAACTTCTGTTGAAGTCAGTGTCTAGGGACACTACACACAAGGATGTGTGCCAGGCACCCCTATCAAGGAAGAGGAACAGCTACAATCGCAAAAATGATCCTGATTGTGGCATCCTCCCTCATGGACTTATTTTCCCCAATATGGCAACAAACCAAAAATAGTGGCACTTCTCTGACTGACAAATCAGATCCTGCTGACTGATCCTGCGTGACTCAGTTTCCCTTCATCTGTGTTTACAGAGATGGAAGGAGGTCCTCAAATCCTGTAATAACTTGGTCATTGCAGCCCCATCCTCACTTCTAGGCAGTAAAATCTGTGCATCTTTCAGCAGTGCTCAGAAAAAACAGTTAAGTTCAGCTTGGGTCTGCAATTCCTGTAGGGAATCCAGTGGGGACAAGACAGGGCTCATCCCAAAGCAAATGACAGCAAGAACCTCTTCCAGCTTTCATTACGATACAGTGCCAAAAGCTGCTGGTGTGTGCACACAGGGAGGTTCCCTCTGCTCATGCCTCTCTTCTATTGAAAATAATCAGGTCTCATTTATCCCAGAGCTCTAGAACTCACTGCAGATTAGAAATGGTGGTGGCATACCCAAAGAAGGCAGAGCAGAATTACTTGGGAGAGAAGATAATTGTCTGATCTCACATGCCCCTGGTCAAAAGAATTTGATGACCACTGCTGTAACAATCCAAATCACTATGGATGACTGCTGTTCTTATTTTGCTGTGCTATCAGGAAGATCCTGTTAAAGCTCTGATTTGCAGTGAAATTTACAATTTATTTTATTTTGAAGTGACAGCATCAAAAATACTCCCCAGTCCCTTGTTCACATCACCTCCCCTCTTCCCTCCTGCCTCCCAATTCACAGCCTGTCTGTGAAACCACAATGCTCTGAGAAGAAAGATGTACCTGGGGAGGCAAAAGCTTCTTTGCCCTTTACTGGAGCCCTCAGCACCACAGCTGGATCAAAGTCCTTTCTGAAGGACTAGCTCCAGGTCCAAATCCAAGTCACAGGCTTGACAGCATTATTCTTACATGAAAGGATTATGTGATGGCTCACAATATGTGATGATAAAGTTCTCTTCCAGTCAAAACATTCAATGAATCTCCAAGGAAATCCACCATCTTCTGGCAAGAGCCAGGACCAGATTTTCCAAAGTGTAACCATGCCTGACTGCAAGATCACTGGGGCAGTGCATGTGAAGAACTATGAAATCATCTCTTCTGCTTGGGAGGTTCATCAGGCCACGCTGGCATTGCCTGTGAGCCACAGACCACAAGACTTGGAATGCTGGGAACAAAACCAGAGCAGAAATGCTCAGAAACACTTTACAGTTAATGTTACTCTGCTAAGAAGGAAGAGGGGGGAAAAAACCCCAAAACACTAACAGCACTTAACTGGTCTTTTCAGCATGGTAAATTTGGAGATTTCCTTTGAACATGCTGGAAAGCTTGAGCAACCTAGCCTACTCAGCAGGCCCAAGGTGGGAATGGCAGGAGCTGCTGCAAGTCAGGACCAAGGTACCTGAGCAGAGCTGTGTGGGAGGCAAGGCCTGGAGTGGCAGGAGAGCAGCAGCCTCTGAGAGAACAGGAGCTGGCAGGGATTAGTTAAGGAAGCTCAAACAGTATCTGTCTATAGGAAGCTTGGCTCAATTCAAGGCTATTAACTTGTTGCTCTCTGAACACCACCAAGAGGACAGGAACCAAAAGCACGTCTGCCCAGCATTGGCCCTGCTGAGTGACTGACTGCTTAAATACTCCAGCAGAACTAAGAGCATTAAGAAAGGCAAAGAGCCACTTCAATGGTTCCAGGCTCACAGGGCTACAAGTTTTTGCTTGAAGCCCAATTTAAAAGTGGGGAACTGGGATACAGCCTTGAAAACACAAATAAGCCTTCATTTTCTCCCATTCAGGAGTTTGAATTTAAAGGGGAGTCCATCAACTTTGCATAAATCATGTTTATAATTAAAAATATATTTTCTGCTTAAAAGCCTTTCGATGATTAATAAGGCATTTTTCAAATTAGTTTAATTCACACTAATTATGCTGATTGTATACCCCAATAATTTTCCTTTCAGGGAAATAAAGCTATCCTGGGAGGAGGTCTTCCTTCAGGGACCAGGAGGGAAAGGACCCCAGGGAATGGCCTGAGGTCCCAGTTACGCAAAGCAGGTCTGTCACTGAGGCAGTTACACCTGACCTGAGTCATGTCAGGTCCAACGCTCACAGGGCTCTTGCTAAGCCTGACTCTGTGCCTGGATAAGCTGAGGAGACTTCAGCTTGCTCACCTGCTGCCAGAGGATTTGAGCTGTGTTTTGCCTAGACCTTGCCTGAGGCCTCAGCCTTGCCAGGGAACCAGACTTTGTAGGTTTAGCATGAAAACACAGCAGCGACTGCAGAGCTTCTGGGGTGGGTCAGGCTTGTGCTCAGCAGAAGCCAAATGTGCTTCAGAAGACACATGCTTTGTTCTCCTCCTGTTTCATTTGCAGATGCTGGAAAGGTTCTTGGCCCTTTAGAAAATACACTACAAACTGAACAAGAATTCTCTTCCCACTTATTTGACTCCCATTCCCTCCTGTAAAAAAGAATTTGATTTGATTTAACATTATTTAAAAGAAACATATACAAAAAAGCAATGGAGCATTTCCATTCCTGTGTGGTGTGAATGGATTCCCTGGGTTACCTTTCCCAGGGAGGACTGAAATGTCCTGACCCAGAAGCCTTCAGGTAGCAGACAAAGCAATACCTCCAGGATGACAGTGATGTGGAAGTTAGGAACTCATCATGCTGCCACAAGCCCAGCAGGAAGTACTGCCCAGTCCCTTCCAATGCTTCCCAAATCAGTGTGTTCCTGGTCCATCTCTTCAGGGCTCCTGCAGGCTCTCCAAAAACAGCAATGACATTTCCTCAGCTTTTTACCCCTTGTCTTGGGTTACAGTGTAGGATGTAACCAAAAGTATGTGTTCTATCACCATCTTCACAAGCTGTTAAAACCCGGTGGGACAGTGTTCTTTATCCCTTCCATGACACATCCCTGATAACTCCCTCTGGGGGAAATCTCTCTGCTAATGAGCCATCAAGGCCTTACTGCAAAATTACATCATCCCACTGTGAAATGCTCCGCCCAGGGGGAGGAACCAAGCATTCCAACCTGGATATAATCTGAGCTTTGGAACACCACAGGCAGTCCTTACCTACTGAATTGCCAGGGGACAAGAGCTCCATAATCACCACTGGACATTCAGAGGAAGATCAGACCCTTCTACAGGATCACCGCTTCACCAGAAGCACGTCTATCACTTCAAGAGGATTGCAGCCACCATTAAATCAGACTGCTACCACCACTCTAACCAACAGGGTGTGAGGTTGTGGCCTGACTCTGTCAGGTTAAGCCAGTGTTTCCTGCTTTTATTTTAATTTTCCTATTGAATTGTAGTTCTGACCTGGGATCTCCCGTTGGTTTGCTTTCAAACTAGCATACCCTCTCTCCTCTGGTTCAAGAGAGCAGTTATTTCATAATCTATGTGGCTCTAGAAGTGACGATGTCAAGCTCCAAATACAAGTGTCTGGCTAACAAAATACAGGGGAACTGCACTTCAGCCAGCAGGACACACACAACACATCTTGATGCTTCATGAACTGAAATAAGGCAAGAAATACCAGCCAAGGTTTTTTCTTCTTCAACTAAAGGGCAGGCACTAGTGAGACTTGTAATAGGGGAAGAAAACTGTAGTTCCCTAACGGTGGCCCAGGCTCACACAAGCACATGAGGTTTTTGCAAGCCTAATTTATATGAATCAAACCACCATTGAAAAGCACAAAACTTATTCTAATACCTGTCATACCACACCCTAAAAATAACAGAATAAAACAAGTTGAGATAAAAGGCATTTGCAGTCAAAGACAGGGAAATACCTTCCAAAAGCCAGAGTGTTGACTTCCTCTAAGAAATTAAACAAGAGTACAAAATTTAAACATCCTGCAGATTTCAGATCAAAGAAAGTGTCTCATCTGCTTGGGTTTAGCACATCAACATGAAAGGGCAGTTTGTGACCTGGGAGCTGCCGGCAGTAGAAAAAGCAGGTAATTATAAACCCTGGTGCTTTAAGCTGCTTTGGATCTGCTGCACTCTGAAGGTGCCCCAAAACTGGCATCAGCACCAAACGTTTGAAAACCTGAACCCTGCCTGAGAGGAATTTATAGCACCTGAGCTATTGTGTGCTGGTTCCCGGGAGGATATCCCTGTGGACAGTGAGGGCAGAACAGCAACATTTGCTTATCTCCACCCCTTGAAGCATCCAGGGAAAGCTGGTACAGAGACACCCACAATCGCAGTTCCTGCCCTCAGACCAATGTATTTTAACCCATAGATTGGCACACACCTGAATGACTAGGAAAAAGCTGCATGAGATAAGCTGGCCAAAGGATTTGTATCAGTGAGTGGTTGGAGAGAAGAGCAGATTTATCCTTCCTATGTTTGTTCCCAAGACAAGAGTACACAAGACAGAGATAAGGTCAGCGCTCTCCTGTTTCATGTGGAAATCCAGAGTATGAACAAGTTGCTACTCAACTTGCTCAGCTGCTGTTAAGACACCACGACCATCTCTTAGGTTAAAACCATAAATAATTTTTAAAACTCAGACCAATAGCATGACATTTAGACGGCTCCCTTCTCAAGCCTGTGCTTATCAACATCCACATTAACGACCTGGATGTAGGACTTGAAGGAATACTAAGTAAGTTTGCTGTCTGCACTAAACTGGGAGGAGCTGTCGAATCTCTCAGGGGCAGAGAGGGCCTGCAGAGAGACCTTGAAAAATCAGTGATATGGGCAATCACCAAACATGGGAATTTCAAAAAGGGAAAGTACTGGATTCTGCACGTGGGAAGGGGCAACCCTGGATGTGTGGATGGACTGGGGAATGAGGCTGGAGAGCAGCTGCAGGAAGGGACTCGGGTATCCTGGTCCACAGCAAGCTGAACATGAGTCAGTAGTGCCCTGGCAGCCGGGAGGGATATCTGTGTCCTGGGGGCATTAGGTAAAGCATTCTTGGTCAGGCAGGGGATTGTCCTGCTCTGGTTTGGGGCAGCCTCACCTCAAGTGCTTGAGGCAGTTTTGGGCACCATAATATAAAAAAGACATTAAACCACTAGAGAAGGGCTGTGAGAATGGTGAAGGGCCTTGAGGGGAAGCCGTATGAGGAGCAGCCCAGGGCACTTGGTCTATTCAGGTGGAGGAGACTGAGGTCAGACCTCACTGGTACACAACATCCTCCTGAGGGACAGCAGAGGGGCAGGAACTAATCTCTTCACTCTCCTGACCAGGGATAGGACTTGAAGAAATGACTGGAGCTGTATCCAGCGAGGGTTAGGCTGTATATCAGGAAAAGGTTCTTCCCACAAAGGGTGGTTGGGCACTGAACAGGTTCCTCAGGGAATGGTCACGGCCCCAAGGTTTCCAGAACTCAAGGAGGTTTGGACAATGCTCTAGGGCATGGAGTAGGATTGTTGGGATGTCCTGTGCAGGGCCAGAAGTTGGACTTGATCTTCACGCATCCTTCCCAACCCAGTAGATTCTGTGATTCTATAACATCTAAAACACTGCTTGTTCTACTCTCAGGGCATTTGTCCTTAGCAAAACTCACTTTAAGTGATGTCAGGCATGGTACAAGGCACTGAGGTCCTGGGTGTGCAGAACGGCATCACACACATGTCAGCAGAAGGAGACGAAGAGGCTCCAGCCCAAAGTCCACACGCCTCATGGCTGAAGGGCGCTGGGTTTGCAGTACTTGCACTGGATCCATACCCGATACATCGTCATCTGTTTCCCACGGTTCACTTGCAATCGATGATCAACCAGATTCTGGATTTTCTCCAGCCCAGCTGTGGTGAACAGATGATCTAATTCATCTGGAAGCAGACAAAAGGAGATTGAGGAGACCATAGCCTTTCTTTAACTGATACCTGCTCACACTCAGGCCTAAGCTAAGCTGAAAGACGGGCCATAGGAAACACATGGTCTCACCCTGGTAGGGAAATGATCAAGCAAGACTTAACTACTTTACTAGGGGAGTTTAACATCAAAGTTTCTCAAGTTTCCCTTCTAGCAAAGAAGGAAAGAATTATTTGGAATACATCTTGAACTACAGAGACTTGACAAAGAAAACAGCAGCACTTTCAAATATGGGTACTGCTTCTAGTAACCAATTAAGGACCATCTTCTGGCAAGCTGCGACAGAGCCATTCCTTCCCCTCTGCCCAGAGGAATTTCAGAGTCCACAAGAGCAAAGAACAGGATCAGACCTATGCTTTTAAACAGTGGCAATAAGATCTGTGCTGCCTAGGCTGGAGGGGAATGGGATTCATTAAGGTTAAATTAGGGAAAAAAAATCCTTGAAACCCATACCTGTTGGGGCCCAATTAAAGCACTAAGAGCCCTCGAGGCTTCAACAATTCTATTGGCAGGTATTCTTGACTAAGCAAATAAGTCTCACAGTGCCCCAACCCTGCTGAGCAGCAGAGCTTACTCCCAGAGCACGTGGTTTGTCTGGAGTTTCTGTAGGAAAAGCCTGACAGGTCTCAACTTGTGCTCCTTTATCAGATGCTTTCCATTGTGAGGTGTTCACCAAACATGCATTAAACATTAATTCTGTTGTGCCAAACAAGGCTCATGCAGTGGGGAACAGTTCAGCTGTGCCACTGCTCTAGAACTGACTGTGCACAGGGGCCTGTAGTAGAGGGACTGGAGGTGCAGCTGGTGATAAACTGGGAGAATAACAACTGCTGCTAACAGCAAGCAGCAGCAGAACTGAAGTGGCTGCCTCAGCTCCATGCTGAACCACAACCTTTTGATTTTGCTAGAGGAGAGCAGGAAAATTAAGGGAAGTTCCACTAAGTGGTATCCATTTCCCTCCATCATCTGCAGCCAATATACAAGGAGAGCTCCTCCAATCCCACACTCCCAGGGTAGCAAACACACCAGTCTTCCTCTTAAACGATTTTCCACTAAGGAATTGACCATGCCATGCTTGCACCAGAGTTAACAAGCCCAGGTTACTGTTTAATTGGGAGATACTTAACATTTCACAGTCCTCCAAGAAAGAGTCTGGAAAGATCTAATGGCCAAACTGGAGGGCACAGGCACAAGAAGTGGTGAGGAGAGTCAGAGGGATGTTTTTTGATGGTCAGAGGCGTGTTTCTGGCCACCTACCTTGTGTGAAGAAGTAGACTCTGGTGCCATCACCTCTCACATAGAAGTTATCAGACAGACATTGACCTAAGGTCAAGACAGATATAAACAGTTACTGGCCATCACTTAAAAATCAACAATTGCCATCCAACACCAGGCCCTTCTCCAGCACACACTGTGCTTTGGGGAATTAATGAGCTGCCTCCAAACAGGGCAGACACAGCTCCAGAGAAGCAGAATCTACTAGTGATGGGGCAAGAGTTCCCGAGGAGAGGAAATACCTTTCTTAAACCGAAGTTGGGCGAGATCATAACGACCGTAATCTCGCAACAACATCATTCCCCCTGGTTTCAGAAGGCGACTCAGTCTGGTCACAATGCACTGCATCCTGAGAGAAGAACAAACCAGGACTGTTCAACACGATGCAAAATCATGCTTGTTTCCTTCCAAAAAGATGGAATAAAGTTCTACATGATTCAACTTCATATAAAGAGCTACTCAAAACCAGCTGCATTCTGAGCTCTCCCAGAGTCAGGTGGGTTGATTTTATTTGGCCTCTATTTTTTGACATTCACCAATTTTGGTTTTTTTCCTACAAGGATAACATCCTGCCACAGCAGGGATTAACTGCTCTCTCTTACTGATTACAAAAGGATCTCCACTGGTTTCCGTAAAACAAGAATAAGTGAGCTTGAAGAGAAGTGTTGTGAAGTAAAACTAAAGGGAACAAAAAAAAGAGACTAGTGTAGGTTGTAACAACTACCACACTAAGACCACAGCACTTTCCTTACCTTTTTTCTGAACCTGAACCCTTCCTTCGTGCCACCTCCCACGTGAGAAATTCATCTACCCTCTGAGCCTGAAAATGCAGCAGAATACTTTCCAAAGTGAGCACTCAGTGTGGCTGGGTCTCAGAACAGTGACCCCAGCAACGATCACTTGCAGCCACTTAAAATCACCCTGTCCTCTGCCAGAATTGGTTACAACAGCCATAGCAAATACCTGCAAATTTCATTTTCTGAAGCTTCCTGGAAGACTGGACCACAAAGAGAACAAACTTTATTAAAGAACTCTGGTTGTAGAAGAATTATCTTCTGTAATCAGAAGGAATTACTAAAACTTACTTCTCTGGGAGAATTGCTGAGAGGACAAAGATAAGAATAACAATGTCGAGACTCTCCTCTGGCATTGGGAAAGGACTTTGGTCATTGCACAGGTCATGGACAAATGCAAAGCAGCGAGAAGTATCATATTCTGCATTGTTCTGTATTTGAGGGAGAGAAATTAAGAACATTAATTAACATTAGCAGATCCTGATCTCAGTATTAGCTGGCCTATATGGATTACTAGTATTATATGGAGTATTTCAACTTTCACATTATCAAGAGGTATGTCCAGAGATCCGTTTCAGCTTCACTGGACTTCTGTGTCAGGTATGTTCCTTGGTCAGGCAAGGAACAGGTGTGAAACATGAAAAAATATTTACACACAGGAGATTTTCAAAGGGTTTTGGTCTTCTTACAATCAGACAATCAGCATTGAGAAAAAACACCAAACTGATATCGCAATTTTAAGGTCAGAATTTCCACTAACAGCGGTAAGAAGTGAGAGATTTATACTGACAAATTGGTAACCTTTACATAAGTGAGAGTGTCAGGGCACCTCTCTGCATCATTGAAATCAATATTCATTTCACCTACAAGCAGACATTCCCTATACCCCAAATATCAAACTTGGTTGCCTAGAGTTACGGTCTTAAAAGTCAGATATAGACGTCTTTTAGAAGTTGCATATTTTTCTAAAGTTGCTGCTACAGATTGCAGAAGCCTCTACAAACAGCGCTTGTGTCACATCCAGAGGAGGAAATGGATGCTGACTCTGGTGCTATGGTCCCCTCTCATCCCAGGAAGTGACTGATTGCATTTGATACTTCATATATTCTCAGTTCTGTCTTGATCTGAAATTTATTAGCGGTATTTGTCCTTCAGATCAAGACTAAATCCCAGCCTCCTGCTCCACAAACATGATCTCTCCTCAGCTGCCTGTGCAGAAGCAACCAGACCATGCTCCCAGAACTGTGGCAACATTAACACACACACAAACCAAAACCAGCTTCAGTTCCTGTTAAAAAATAGCCTGAATGTTTTCAAGATTTGAGTTTCTTTTTGAGTTACTCAGCTAAAAGAACACTGTATTGAGAAAAGTACTGCCAACCACAGGGGAAGAAAATCCGGCTGACTTGTTTGCTGCCAATGTGACATTTTGGGAACTTTTCCTTCCCTAATTTCTACAATCTTTGATGGATCATTTTCCAGATTTCCCAGTGCAAGGGTCAGCACCAGAGCTGGCTAAAACCAGAAAGCTGCCAGCACAGCCAGAGAGTCACTGGCAGCTGAAATAGATTTGCGTTAATGGGCAACTGGCCCCAGATACTTCTAACATTTTCATAAGGCACCGTTGAGATTTACCTGGACAAGATCCACAGCTGTTGTAGAAAAATCACAGCAATAAACAAACAGGCCTGGGTCACTGCAATAAATCAAAGAAACTCATCAGTTATATTGGGGAATTAAGGAGTGTTTCAAATGCACAAAGCCCAGAAATCCTGGGCTTTAGTTTCTGTGCAAAAGCTGGTGGATTCCATTGCTCCTTTATGCCCATTATTCTCATATGGAACTGACTGCTTCCTTTTCCTTCTGGATCTAAAACCAAGGGCTTCCAAGCTCAAAACACAATAACCTGAAGCTGCAGATGGCAAAGATACCATTTACATTTGGCTTTTCTCTGCGATTTTCTAAACTAGGAACACATGGAACAGTTTTCCAATTGTTTTTCAGAGGCTAGTATCTCATGCAGGTAAAAGCCTACTGAGAATTCACAGAATCTCAGAATGGTTTGGGGTGGGAGGAACATTAAAGATCATCCAGTCCCACCCCTGCCTTTGGCAGGGACACCTTCCACTAGACCAAGGTGCTCCAAAGTCCTGTCCAACCTGGCCTTGGACACTTCCAGGAAAGGAGCAGCCAACAGCTGTTCTGGGTGACGCATACTAGGGCCACCCCACCCTCACAGGGAACAATTCCTTCCCAATAACCCATTTATCCCTGCCCTCTGGCAGTGGGAAGCCATTTCCTCTTGTCTTGTCACTACTTACTTGTTGGTTTGTAAAATTGGGAAGACTGTATTCCCAGCCCCACAGCCAACCTGCATAAACAGAGCAGAGTATTCAGTGAAAATAATTCCTTCAGCATATCCATGCAGGTAATTTTCAATCATCTCTCTACAGCCATGGAACGAAGAGCAACTCATGAGTAAATATGAACATGGCAGTGACCATTCTTAAGTGTCCCTGCAAGATCTGAGCGTGTTAAGGTCTGAGGAACAGGATTACATGCATGGGAAATCACTAAGCAAGTTCTTGTCAAAATCTTAATAACAAGCTGTATGTTGTTACTCTTTTGAAATCTGTTTTCGCTGAAAACCCAAGCATAACAACCAGTATGAGCCACTGAAGCACTGGCAAAGGCCATGGAGGAGTTAGATTCACTTCCATAGAAAATCAGAGCAACAGAGAAGTTAAGTTTGCTTTACTCTAATTACTCCTTCTGCTTGTTCCCATTTGAAGAGATGATGGCTCACTCAACTGGGTTTGGGGAATTTGCTTCTGAATGTTTAAAGAATCAGTAAAATTGAAACAGACTGAGTGGAAAACACAACAGAGGGTTTGCAGTGACAGATGTTAGTTAAACTGCTCCGGTGAGATAGGAAAGGCACGTTGAGAATACCGAAGTCTAACGAAATCTTAAAAGTGTCAGATTAAATTCAAAAATCAGAAGGACATTTCTTACTAACTCTCCCTGGAAGGGCAGGACCTTCATATAATAAGTATTAAACAAATCCAGTAATATCTACAGTGAACAACTAGAGGTGGCAGAGCAAAAGGTCACAACCAGCTGTCTGCAGTCCAATATTTATAATTGCCACAAACTTCTCTGGGACAAAGCCTGTATCAGTTTGGGATTTCATTATCACAAGGGCCCTAAGGAACAAACCCAAGACCATCTTTACATTCTTGGTTTCATTGCTTTGTTTCACACCTCCCAAGGCAAACAGGAGCCAGCACAAACATGCAAAAGATAAATGACAAGGGAAAGCTTTATACAGAGTATAAGAATCAACTTCTTCAAGAGATGCCTTTTAAATGCTTGTTTGAACATCTGATAGCAATAGTTTGGCTTTTTAACTTGTAACCCTCTTATGGTCCTTGTGCTCTGCCAATTCAGAGTTTGAACCAAAAGAATCCCAACCGATCAGTTCTAAACTGCCCTCTGATTTTTGCATTTTACTGACTGAAGGCCATCAGCCGCTCCCTTGCTGTTTGGCAGTGATACACATTTTTATGTCCCAATCACACTGACACAAGGCTTTGATGTGTGACTTTGATTTACATCTCTTACCTCTAATATACGGTAAGATGCAGCTGATCCTGGGTAGTCCCCATTACTCTGATTCAGCTCACTGTCTTTCTGTGTAGCCAACTCCTCTGTGTGGCCCCCAGGTGGGCTTTTTATTAGGTTTAACTGACTCTTTGTCCTGGTTTCCAATGAGGAATGGCCATTTTCACAGCTTCCCAGCCCTTTATTGCAGGATTCTTCTGTGTTGTTAAATCCACACACAGAATCTTCATTTTGGCTTGAGCTCCTGTTAGGTGCCAGCTCAGGAAATTCAGTGAACAGCCAGTGCCTGTCCTTGAAGAAGCCATTTTCGTGGATTTTATAGAAGTCATCCCAGTATTTCTTAGCATTCACCTCATATTCCTCTGTGAACACAAGCAAAAAACATCACCAGGCACCAAATCAGAAGGTCTCAGGGTTTAATTAGTTCAGAGAGTGAGGGATCATTGCAGATATCTATGCACCAATTAGCTGTAATCAGTGAGATTATTGACTGAAAATCACCATTATTTAAATTTGTGATCCCACATAAATACTCAGCCTATGGACTCACAGTCACTTTGTTAGGACTTAAAAAGGGAAAAGAGAAAAGAGGAGACTCTGTCTCCTGGTAGGATTCAAAGGAAGCTGGCAAGAGAAAAAGTCTCTTTGAAGGAGACTGGAATGAAGTAATCCGGGTTTTACTTCCATCTCTAACTTCTTCCGTTCACTGGAACAATTAATTTGGAGCCTGGTGACATTAAGTGTCGAGCACAACTCCTAAGGAATTTTGTGAGAGCCACCTAGAGCTGAAAGCTACTGTCCAACACACTGCTCCTATTTTCAGGTGGAGAAACAGAAGAAGTAGTAAAGTCTCCAGGCCTGGCAGGAAGCTCAGTTAGAATTTACGCAATCCTCCAGGTAACAGGACAGCATGTTTTCCACATTTTGCTGTGGTCCAGTCCAGATAACACTGTTTTCCATAGTTCTGTGTGTGTCAGAGCATCACACATTTATGAACTAAAACAAAAGAGAGGAGTCAACAGTTACCACTGCATTAAAGTACTAGTGGAGAGCTAAGGTGGACAGGCTCAAGATGAACAATTAATCTGAGCAGCAGCACTTTCACATCAAATGGGTCATTCCAGGAGCAAGATGAATCCTCCTACAGCGAGCAGGAATAGCTCTTACAAAGCCATGATCAGGTGAAATTTGAGTCACCTGCAAACTTATTTCCACACACTTTCACAGATTTCAGATCACGTACAGTCCAGGGGAACTGTTTCTTCCACGGGAAGCTACAAATCCAAGTGACTTTCTATGACTTCATCAATGTGATGAGTTCTCTGTCCTGGGAATTAACCTAATTATAGCATCCTATGCTTGGAATCACCTAGAGACATTAACATCCATGGCCAGATAACCCAATTGCATTCCAATAACAAGTAATGCCTCAACCATCTTTCCAAGGCAACAAGTGCATTACTGAATAAATATGATTGGAGGGCATTATTAGCTGAATGGCTGTTTATTTATTAGTCTTCCTGAGGAACATAAAACTGTTTCAAAGAGAGACAGTGAAGTGAACCTGGAACACCTGGAAATATATGTAGCCTCAGCCAAATATAGACAAAAATGGCTTTAACAAAGAAGCACTAATCAGTCATGTATCTATTTTTAGTAGGATCTATCCCTGCAGCACAAACACCTATATATAAAAATAATCTCTTTACCTCAACTACAAGGATTTTCTCCTTTTAAGAAGCCTGGTTCTTAAACCCCAAGCTGAAGGAAACTTTAATGTCTGATATTAGACACAAGCAGTAAGTTTGCCATGATATCACTGTAGGTCACAGTGAGCAGGGCCAGGTCAGTTCACTATTTGCATGGAAGAAGCCAATGACTGCCGATGCTGGAAGAAGTGCTATTGATCCAAACCCTGCCATGCTCTGTCCTCAACTTTCTCTCATGTACTAGCAGGAATATGAAAGGCTTCTGAAGCTGAAATGCTCCTTCACCTAACAAAAATACAAATCCTGATTCCCACTCATCTCCGACAATCCCATGACAGCCTGACTTCAGTGGAATGCTTACCTGAGATGCTGGGACAAAATTCCAGCCCAGCCATTTTGGATTGCCCACATTTTTGCCACATTACACTGTTGAACAAGACATTGTGCTCTTCCTTTGTTACATTAGTGTAAAATTCTGTTGGACACTATTGAAGAGCTGTTATACTCCAAATCACATGTGGGGAAGCTTTATTTAAAGCTCATTTACCTTGGAGACTGGTGTTTTCAAAGCCCTGAATAAAGGATTATTAACAATATAAATACAAAAAAATCAAGGGCTAGCTGACAAAGATTATACAAGAAACAGATTTAAGCAAAAATGTGACCGTATTAATTTTTCAGTAAGACTTCCAGCCAGAAAAGTTCTCATCATACTTGTTTCAGGCCCTTTTTGGGGTATTAGCTCACAGTGCCATTGGTGTGCAAGCCAGCTTCCTCCAGAGAATTTCCTGATAAGGACTCCTGACTTTCTGCTCACCTTTGAAAGCACACCCTCAAAGCCAAGCCCAGACTCACCCCTTCACTCTGCAAAAGAAGAGCAAATGAAAGTAACTGTTCACAAAGAGCA
This sequence comes from Nicator chloris, assembly GCA_013400495.1. Taxonomy (NCBI): domain Eukaryota; kingdom Metazoa; phylum Chordata; class Aves; order Passeriformes; family Pycnonotidae; genus Nicator; species Nicator chloris. The sequence continues at coordinate 115,035 of WAAE01012979.1, forward strand.
GGAGAGAATCAGGGACCTCCTGAGTTGCAAGGGGGCTAATCATGGAGCCTCAAAAGGAAACCAAGAAACTCGGACTTCTTTCTTTTCCCAGCCAGAAGACACATATTCCACATACTTATAGAGCTTCACTCCTTCTTCAGAACAAATCCTGATATCCCCAAGAAGTCCACAGAATAATACAGCCATAATGACCAATACTCTGCCTTTGTTCTCCTCCTCAGACATCCTGATTCTCAAACTACAAGACCCTTCAGGCACGTTTTTCTGGGCTGCTTTCCCTACTGTCCATCCGTCCCATTGTCTCCACATGCTTCCCAGTGAATAGCAACCATCAACATTTGACTGGCCTCCATTGTTCAGTCTGGGAAATACATCACGGAGCTCTGACAAATTGCTCCAACAGCAAATTGCTCCACAGTTTCCTAGTTGCATATAGGTTCTCAAAACATGACAGACAGCACCCTTTAATGCTAACCAGATTTTAAAACGAACTCAACACAAAGGGCATCACAATGGAAAACTGCTGGATACTTCTAGGAGTCCAAGAAATTAGGAGGGTTATTCTTTGGTGTAATTAAATTTGCTATTGTGAACACAACTAGAAGCTATATGGAAGTGTCTCAATAGTTCCAGTAGTGCTCAGTATCATCTTACAGGTGACACAGTTGATTTAATTTGAACAAAAGGAGCAGATCCACCCTAGAGCTCAGCAGGGTATAACAAGATCATCATCAGACAGGTTTCTTGCCACACCAAAGAACCATTTCACCATCATTTGAGGGACTGGATGATCTCTACCAGGTGTGGAGGAAATGCATTGTTAACCATCTCAGAATGACTTCAACCATGACTTAACCATAGAGCTGAGCACCTTGAGCTTGTTTCAGACAGGTAAGCTCTGCATTTTGGATTGATAAATATCCTTTAAATCAAATAAAATAAAAACTTTGGAATCCCTTTGCTATCTGAGGATAAACAATCACAATAAAATAATTTTTCTTTCTCTGATGGAATTGTTCTCATGCAGTTTGTTCACTCCGTAGAGACAGATATGGACACTACATTATCAGACCCTTTAAAGAGAAAATCAGCTCAGGGCTCACTCCACAGCAAGCCAGAAAAAGAGATTGGCTACCAGCAGTTAAGTTTTAAAGAGAAAAAATAAGCAGAGGCAACAACTCTATACTCAAAGAGGTTTGTTGACAATGAACACTAACACGTATTTACGACAGGCAACATGACAAAGAAGCTCAACCCAATCTGACTCCTCCCAACCAGGAGGAGCCTCTAGTGAAGGTGGAAGAGTCACAGAGAGGTAAATTAAGAACAGAAAGGTTCCTCCTCCTCAATTTCCCATTATCAAACACAAGTTAATGCCTTCTGAGTGACTGGGAGAGGGGGAAGGGAAGAATTGATGATGTTCGGATGTGCCTCTGGCCAGACTGTTCCATTCCTGGCACAAAGCCAAGACTCACATGAGGACACTCCAAAAGTACCTTGTTTATCTTGTGGCAATAGTTGTGAGCTGTTCTCTTGAACTTTACTCCTGGCACTGGCTTCCTGCTCTTCTGACCATTCCACATTATCCCTGTTGTGAAAAAGAAGATGAACTAGATCTAAGCATGGCAGGACAAAGACAGAGGGAAAGAGAAAGGTTTGGAGAGCCCTCCAAATGGACACGGGTACACGTGTGATCCCCAATTCCAGCCCAGCACCAGCACATGCAGGTCCTAGTCCTGAAAGAACTCATGGAATTGCAAACATAAGGGATCCTAACTCTGTCCCATTTTGGATGCTCAGTCAAATTTAAAGAGAGTAGAACCTTGCTAAAACCATGCACAAAACTACATTATCTTTGTCAAGTTATAACAAAAAAAAAGTAGTTTGGCTATTTGGAAGGTAACTGTTAAATTAAATCAAATTATGAGAAAAATAAGAAGGAAGCTTTAAAGCATTAAGAATTAATAAATTCAACGCATATATACAGGTATGCAGTCATTAAAGTGATTCACTTGACCTTGATTCATTAAAACAAGTGAATGAAAAGCAGAATACAAGGCCCAAGAAGCAGTTCTTGTCTCAGAAAGAATTAATCTTTTAACTCACAAAACAAAGGCTTAAATGTTAAGTCTGTGAAAAAACAGATTACCAAGAATTTCCACAGGAAAACTAAGGATATGCTTTTGTAACATACCTTTTGTATAGAAGAGTCCCAGAAGGAATAACAGGCTGACATATATAAATATTACTTAATTACCAATTAAACACATCCGATTCTTAACAAGGTATAGCAGCCAGAGACCAAAAGTGGATCTATTTACCCCAGAAATGCAAAATACCTTCAGTTCCCAAGAAAATAGAGAATTTGGATGTTTAACTAACTTCAAACAACTTCTGTAGTCAAATAAATAGCTCCTGTTCCAAGCACACACCTGACACAATCTCACTGAAGGAATGACAGATTATGGATTTCTGACAGCAGGCAATTTACCTTTATTAACCACAGCAGTAAAACAATTGCTATAACCACAGGAGCCTGAGGAATGCTACTGCTTCAGGAGGGGTGGAGAACGACTCTGAACTCCCTGTCTGTCGATCAGTCCTGAAGGCTCAGGACACCCTGGAGATCAATGCCAAAGGTTCAGGAGCCCCAGGGCATCAGTCCCCAAGGCCCAGAAACCCCCAAAGGATCAGTCCCCAAGGCTCAGAACCCCGCAGGGACCAGTCCCAAGTGCTCAGGACCGCCTGGGGCTCACACACAAAGGCTCAGGACCTCCTGGGGATCAGTCCCGAACGCTCAAGACCCCCGGGGACCAGCATTCCCGAGCACCGGCTACATAGGGCACTGCAATGCCCAGGGATGCCGGTCCTCGCCCGGCCTGCAGTCGCTGTCCGGCCGCCAGCCCTACACCCACGGCCCCCTCAGCCCGCTCCACGCCCTGATGGTGTTTCTCGAGGCGCTTCCGGAGAGGAGGGCGGTCACCGCGGTCAGGTTGGGGCTAACCCATTACACAGCGCTTGGCCACAGACACGGCAAATTCGAGAGGCGATGGCGAGCCCGCCTCGGCCACCCCCACCCCACCGCCGGGCGCGGGGCGGCACCACAGGGCAACAGCCCCACCGGGCAGCTCACGGAGGTCTGGAGCGGGCAGTGACGGCAGCCCTCACGCACCAGGCGTTGTGCTGGAAAAGCCGGGCGGGGTCGGTGAGGAGCCGCCTCCCGAAAGGCCGCCGCTCGCGCGCCTCGTTGGCCGCCGCCATGACGGCCGGCCAGCGCCGGAAGCGGAAGCGGCGCCGCGCGGCCCGACCCGAAAGAGGACTGTGGGCGGCGGTGACGTGAGAGGGTGGTCAGGTGGGGCGGTGCCGCGGGAAAACGTCGGGAAAGCGTCCCGAAAAGGCCTTTTGTGGAGTTTACCCCGCATTTCAGGGAGTCCCGGAGTGGGACAGGCTAGAGGAGGGGACCACAGGGACTCGTCTGTTTCAGCCTTCCTGCTCCAGTAGTGTCATTCCAGAGTACCTGGCACAGAATCCCAGAATAGTTTGGGTGGGAAGGAACCTTAAAGCCCATCCTGTCCCACCCCCTATCATGGCAGGGACGCCTTCCACTAGCCCAGGTGGCTCCAAGTTCCGTCCAGCTGGGCCTTGGACACTTTCAGGGATCCAGGGGCAGCCACAGCTGCTTTGGGCAACCTGTGCCAGGGCCTCCTCACTCTCACAGGGAGGAATTTCTTCCCAATATCCCATTTAACCCTACTCTTTCAAATTGAACCCATTCGCCCTTGTCCTCTTAAAACGAGGTGTAATGGGTTCAAATTCAAAAGATTTGAACAGATTGTCCACGACTGCCTCCAGACAGTTCTGGAGTATCTCCAGCAATGAAAGCTCAGCATCTCTGGGCAATCTGTTCCAGTGCTTGGACTGCACTATGAAGTTCTTCCTCGAGTCCAGATGGAACTTCCTGGGCATCAGTTTGTGCCTGTTGCCTCTTATTCTATTGCTCAGCACCACTGAGCAGAATCCAGCTCCATTTTCTCAGCACCCCTTTAGACATTTATTTATTTGGTCTCCTGGGAAGAGGGAGGGAAGATGAAGGAGGAAAGTTGAGGAGGCCACCAGCATGATCAGAAGGATAGAACAACTCTTGCATAAGGAAAGGATGAGAGAATTGGGATTGTTCAGCCTGGAGATGAGAAGATCTGGGGTGACCTAATTGTGACACTTTCCAGAACCTGAGGGAGAGAGACTGTTTACAAGGGCCTGGAGCGACAGGACAAGGGGAAATGGCTTCACACTGCCAGAGGGCAGGGTTAGATGGGATATTGTAAAAATTCTTCCCTGTGAGGGTGGGGAGGCCTTGGCATAGGATGCCCAGAGAAGCTGTGGCTGCCCCTGGATCCCTGGCAGTGTCCAAGGCCAGGCTGGACAGGGCTTGGAGCAGCCTGGTCTAGTGAAGGTGCCCCTGCCCACGGCAGGGATGGGACTGGATGGTCTTTAAAGTCCCTTACAAACCATTCTGGGAGTCTGTAATTTTGTTCACAATGTGCAAAGGGAGGCACAGGGTGACCCACCTCTTTCCAAATTTTGTGGGGCTTCTTTCTGCAACACTTAAGGGACTCTCCATCCATCCATCCACACTGGCTGATGTAGTTCCTGAGCTCCTGCGGGTGGCAACCAGAGGACGAAAGAGGGCGACATTGGCTTGTGAAACAGCCCAGCCCCACTCAGCACCAGCTGCTGCACCCACAGCTTTGGAGGGACCCGCTATCTGGAGGGTTTAAACTGCACAGGGGTGTGACATGCCCGTGGTGGCTTCCAGCAGTGCCTTTGCAGAGCAGATGGCAGCCATGCAGATGCTTCTGGATGTGCTACCAGATATAAAGCTTTTCTGGAAATCTCATCTTGTGCCCCTGTGCTTTGCGTATGTTGTTATATAAGGCACAAATAACCCAGTAGAGAGGAGCACTTCCCTCTCTATCCCACAGAGGCAATTCAGTGGATAATCTGAAACAATTCTCCAGGGGCAGAGTTGCCAACTCAGCTCATTTCCCAAGTACTTTGAGGTGGAGGATTCCTTTGGAAATCAAAGCTGCCCGAATAATTTTTCATATGGGGTGAAAAGGAGGAGAGTGGTCAGAGCTGTGACTGAGCCTTCTCCTTTCACAGAGCTCAAAGGGAGCAGAGATCCTAGCAGCCTTGAGAAGATCTGAGTAAGTTATGCCATGGGGATCCATCCCCATTTTTCACAGTGCTGGCAGGGAGGACAATTCCCTGCAGTTTATCATTAGCCAGAATAGGTAAGGTTGACTCTTTCTGTGTCCCATCTGGTAAGAAAAGAGCTTGGCCTCTGCTCTTGTAGCCAGGGACATCTGAAACAAACCGGAAAAAGGGAAAAAGTGAGAATCTGGACTAAATCCAGGGGCAGAAATCCTCACCATAACATGATGACTCTGTGGCACCTGGAGATACAAAAATAAGGTATTAGACCCTGCTGAGACAGGGGAGGATGATTTTACTGCTGGAGGAGCCATCAGTCCCTCCCCACCAGTGGCTTGCTTCCATGTTCATTCCATGTGGGTGGAAACCACTGCAGTATTTTAAGGGAATCAGTTGCCTCATGTTAACATCACATTCTTGTCATCTGACAAACACCAGTACAGGCATGCAGGAGGCTTTTAACTAATCTGTTGGTTTCCAAAGATTTCTGAGTTTCCTCCGAGGAAAAAGACGTTAGATACCTAGCCTTACCTTCCTCTATCCTAAGGCTTCCAGCTTTCCTTGCTGGTCAGGTAAACCATGCTGGCTGTGGAGCCCAGGATGGAGATGAGGTCGTGGTTAATGTCACCTTTGTGTCCTAGGGAAGCACCCAGGCAATGTTTGAGTGGAGCAGGGAGTGTTGCCAGCAGCCGGGACAAGCTCTCCAGGGAGATTTCATGCTTTGGGAGTGACAGCAAAAGGGCAGCTGGAGAGACTCCATCCACAGAATCCAGACTTGACACCTCCCGTGGCTCTAGGGTCAAGTGAATCCCCTCTGTGACCAGGTCAAATCCCAGATTATCCACAGTGGTTGTGCCCTGTGTAACAAGAAACTGCTGGAAAACTCCCCTGCCTGCTGGCAGTCAGCACAGAGAAATGTGCCAAAAGAGGTTATTAATAATAATAATAGTGACTCCTTTGCCTCTCACCCACTCCTTCCATCTCAGATCTGAAGAAATGTAGCCATAATAATGCAATGAAACTCTGTCCCTCCCAGCAGGGTTGGATGCTAAGGCCAAGGAGGATTAAATTACCTTTCCATGGCCACTTATCACCCATCACCTCCTTCAGTGCTCCACCAAGTGTAGAGACACAGCCCCTTCTCCCGTGCCCCACTGAGGGGTGGCACTGCTGAGACACACCGAGTTCACACTGTGCCTCTCTGCCATGTAATACAAAGCAAAAATTCAACCCAAGATTAAGGGGAGTGCAGAAACAGAGAGAATTTAAGCTGTGCTGAGTGCATGGCATGTGCCATGCCAGAGTGACCCACAGAGAGTTGCAGAGACCCAGCAGCCTCCCTGTGCTCCTGTTGCTGGGCTGCTGAAGGAGAGGCCGGGTAGAAGCAGAGAGCAAGTCCCCTCCTGTGGTGTGTCCTGGGCTTCCTGCAGCTCCTCACAGGCTAAGGGATAGCTGTAATCTACTTTGTGGATGTCAACCATGTCCCCAGGGCTATGGGGGAAGGTGGAGTTAGTCAGTGGGGAGATATCAGAGTCATGGAATGGTTGGGGTTGGAAAGGATCATTCTACCCCCTGCCATGGACACAGACATCTTCCACTAGACCACGTTGCTCCAAGCCCTGCCCAACCTGGTCTTGAACACTTCCAGGGATGGGGCAGCCACAGCTGCTCTGGGCACCCTGTGCCACGGCCACCCCAGCCTCACAGGGAACAATTTCTTCCCAATATCCCATCTAACCCTGCCCTCTGACAGTGGGAAGTCATTCTCCCTTGTCCTATGACTCCAGGTCCTTGTAAAAGAGTCTCTCTCCATCTTTCCTGTCAGCTCCTTCAGGTACTGCAAGGTCACAATTAGGTCACTCTGAGGCTTTGTTTCTCCAGGCTGAACAATCCCAATTCTCTCAGCAAATATGTTTGAGGAAGGAGAGCCCAAAATACAACAACCTAAATTATTCTTTGATTTTGTGCTGAGGGAATGCAGCATTTTGGCTTTTTGTTTTTAATTCCAGCTCTTTCTTCCCTTCTTCTCCAAATCTTAAGTTTTCTGCTCAGCAGATGCTCCAGATCCTGAACTATCCTGAAGTGCCAATGTACTCGCCATCCACAGCCATGTCCTTCAGTACCTCCTGGAAATTCTGTTCTGGAAAGTGGATTTCCATTGAGAGTGTTGGGACTTCAGCACTCCAACACTGACCTGCTTCCCTAGAATGAAAGGGGAGATGGGTTTCATTTCAGAAAATTCTCTAGAGACCTAGAAAACCCCACTCTGAGTTGTGAAACAGACAAAACACACCTTTTGTCATCTTCTGGCTGCATTGGAAGTGCTTTGCTTAATTTTGGAGTTTATTAACAGAAAACAGTTTACCACAGGAGTTGATGGGGTCCAAGGAAAGAGAGCACTTCAGTGCTTCCAGGAATTAAAGTAGCAGTAAAAAGAATCCTGGCCCTAAGTGTTGCTGTAGGAGCTGTGTCAGTGGGATGGGTTTCAGGGTGTCTCCACTCCCTGGAAACCTCCGTTGGGCAAATGTCCCTGTCCAATGTGGGAGATGATCACTCAGCAGCCTGGAAGGTGGGAAAGCTTGGGCCGAGCATGTACAAACAACACCATCTAGTGCTGCTGGGCTCCAACAGCCTCCATGCAGCCTGGAATTGGCACATTCCACAGGGTTGGAGCTACTACCACTCCCAAATGGCTTCTCCCAGGGAGCAGAGAGCAATCACGAAGTCCACGCCCTGCCCCAGGAGGGACCTCTGGCTGCTCCCTCTCCTCTACTCTGGCGGGCACAGCGACACTGCCTTGATTTTGGGGGAAAAAGCCACTCCAGACTCCCAACAGGTGCTCCTTGTGGTCATGGGCTTGATCCTGCAAATAGCCATGCCCCCTGGCATCAAGGGGCAGTGAACTGGGATAAACTGGGGTCTTGCCTCATCCCACAGCTCTGTGGGAAATGGAAGTCTCCTGCCTGAATGGCATACGTGGAATCGCTGGGGGTTCTCCAGTGGGAGCAGCCCCAAGCAGCCTGGTGGGGCTCATCCTGCTTCTTCATGTCGCAGCCAGGCTCTGCCTTTCCCTCAGCCCACTGGCAGACAAAATGCTCCTCCTGTGGCCAAACCCAGCTGGGCCCACTTCAACCCAAGCCTAGATCCCACCTGGGTGCTGGAATCACCCACTGAGTCCCTGCCTGGCACAGCTGGGGATACTGAACACTGCCCAAAGTGCCTGAATGCAGTGTGGGTTGGGAGCACCCAGTACCCCAGGGTGTGTTTGGGGTGTCAGAGACCCAAGCAAACAGGATGTGGCATGTTGGGGCTCACTCCACTTGCAAAAGAATGAGGTGCAACCAGTACCATAGTCTGCAGTGGGCTTTGGCCCATGCTGTGCCCCCCCAACTTGTTATTGACCCTGAGGAGTGAACCAGTAACAGAGCAGAGACTGTTACTGTTACGTGGGGGGCCCACAGCCCTACTTGCTCTGGTTCTGCCATCCCTCCACCCATCTCACATGAAACCAGCTCCCCTAGTTGTGCTGGGGTGTCAGGGGCTGCCCTCAGGGCAGAAACCTCAGCACAGGCTGGGGCTGACACTGATAGTAGTCTGAGTGGGGGTTTTGTTTGTTTTGTTTCATTTTTTGGTTGTTTTTAATAATGTGTTTTGTTTTGTTGTTTTGTTTTTTGGGGGTTTTTTTGTGATGTGAATCACTGATACTCTGGTGCTGCCCATCCATCCCTGGCCCCCCTCCAGGGCTCAGCCCCAGATCCCACCCAGCATCAACTCCTGCCCCTGCTCCCACACTGCTGGGACAGGCCAGCCAGGGAACAGGGTAACCACCAGCTCAGTCAACACACTGCTGGGGCCGTTGGGGCCAACCCCATACCAGGAACAAGGTCACTGTTGCTTTTTGGGGCAATTGAGGGGGATTCAGCCATTGTGCTCTGGAAGGGAAGGGACCAGGCAACAGTACTGTTACAGTCCAGCACTGTCCCTGGGACAGCTCTTTGTTTTGCTCCCCAGGTGACACACAGCTCCAGGCAGCAGGACATAGCCTGAACCCTGCCTGCTCTTCTGGAACATTGAGCCACACAGAAGTCCAGGGGTGGTGCAGTTACACAGTCCAAAAAACACAGAAAGGGCAGAGAGGTGGCTAGGCTCAAGGGATATCAGGTGTCATGACCCTCCTGAAGCAGGTGCTTGCACATCCATGTGCGCTGTGGCATGGCGACAGTGGAGGCAGACAGAAGGAGCTCAGCACCATCCCAGAGGCTGAGCCAGGCTGCACCTGGTATCAGCACAGGTGATGTTACATGGAGTTGGCAGGTGGTATAGACTGAATGCACTGGAGGGAGTGAGGGAGGGCACTGTTATGTGGGCCACAGCTTTTTACCACCCTGGGTCACAGCTGCACCAGTGACATATGGCTGCAAGAAGAAAGGAGCTGCTGGGCTGCTCGAGCAGTGTCCTGAACTCCCAAAGCCAGTGATGGCTCCTGCCTGCTGGCAGCTGCCCTGTCCTGAAGGAGAAGGTCCCTGTGCCCAGAGGGACTGAGGCCAGTGCAGAAGGGGGCTCCAAGCGGGGAGAGCTTCATCAGCACAGGCTGTGGAGGAGAGCACAGCTCAGCATGTGGTTCAAGCAGCTGCTCTTGAAGTGCCCTTGGCCCGATAAGCACCGAAGAGTTCACAGACTGACAGAGATCATCCCATTTCTCTGTGTTCAGTGTACGGAGGGGCCGCTGGCTCTGCGAGAGACCCGCTGAGGTAAGGACTGAGGTTTGTCATGGAAAGTATGTCCCTGCAGTTACAGTGGAGTGTCAGACAACAGGGGATGGAGGCAGTCAAGGACTTGTTAAATTACATGCAGTCATTCATACAGGCAGACACAAACAAGCTCTTCTGAAAACTGGGTTGCAGGAGATCCCACAGATCCTCAGCTGATCCCATGGCCAGTGCAGGATGTGGCATCCTTACATGTTCCCACGGTATGTGATGTTGGTGAAGGTAGATGTGGCCTCTTTATATAAAGGGTTATGGGTCTGGAGGAAGAAGGAGGATGAAAAAGAGCATCATTATTTTGTGCTTGGCATCGGCATTTGTTCTATTTAACATCTGGGGTAACTCAGGCACTGTCTCAGCATGGACTGATGGATCCCTGTCTCCACCCAAGGCTTTGGATGAGCAGTTTAATGGCTCCCCATAAGGTTTTATGGGGGAGAGTAACAAAAAGCTGCTGTGGAGGAAAGGAAAAGCAGCAGGAGCTCAGGAGGAGAGAGACCTCTTGAAAGAGCCTCCCATCCCATCCCATCCCTTCACTTTGTGGGGTTTAGGAGATGGCGGAGAGGTGGGAGAGAGGTCCCAGTGCTGTCCTAGGCCCCTCCCTTGTGCTCTGGGTTCCTCAGTGCTTTCCAGCATCCTGTGCCAGGAGGGACCTTCTGCCTCACTCATGGGATGGAAACACTGATGTGAGCAGTGAGTAAGGGGGTCATGCTGCTGACAAGTGCTTCAGATATGCTGGAGGTGGGAAAATCATCTAGGACATCTTCTATCACCTGTGCACAGCCCCTGGGACCACAGTGAGCTCAGGAAAGGGGTGTCCTGGCTGGCAGTGTCACCTTGAGTCCTGCCTGGGACATTGTCCCAGGCTTTAGAGAGGAATGGAACAAGCTGGTCCTTAAGGACCGTGTCATGGGACCATGGACAGCAGCTGGGCTCTCATGCTGGGAGCACTGGGATCTGGATTCCTCAAACCAGGGGCTGTGGGGTTTTGGGGGTCCTGCCCCGCACACCCAATCCACGGCCCCTCACCGTGTCCCACTTGGCCCTGGCCTTCTCCTCCTCGAAACGAGCGAACTCCCGGCGATCGTGGATGGTGATGAGGAGCTTCCAGATGAGCAGGGCAGTGAGGCCAATGAGAAGGATGGCACCTGTCACCGAGAGCAGGACCACCAGGACGTCTGGCCCCTTTGGACAGTCTGGAGCAGAGAGGAGAGCAGGGTTGGGGGTGAGCTCAGCACCCCCAGGGCAACCTACAGCAGCTCTGGGGCTACCTGGGCATGGGTACATGGAGCTCCTGTGGTCTCAGGAGGGCATCATCCTCCTCTTCTAGCAAGCAGGAACCTCCACCCTGAGCACACCAGGCTCTGTGAAGGAGGATCTCATCCATGGGGCACCTCTGCCAAAATACTTGAGCACCTGTCTGTAGGGTGGGGGTCTGCAACCAAGCCTGGAGCTATATCAGGGGCATCACAGGTCCCACCCACAGTGAGGGATGACACCAGAGACCAGATCCTTGTGCTTGTGGAAGTTTGCCCCGAATCACCAGCCCACTGACACCCCACCCCGGTGTGTGGCCGTGTGTCAACACTGAGTTGCCAAATGGGGGCAGCAAGATCCAGTGTGAGCCTCTGCAGCTCCAGCTCCCCCCGCACACTGCTCAGGGCCGTGTGGCTGTCGCCACCCCAGCCCTCGCCTGCCTCTCCTCTGCTGTTTGGTTGTGGGGCTGGGGAGTGTGGGCTGTACCCTGCCCATGGCAGACAGCTGCAGTGAGAGCCGGTGGCTGCCCTCACGGCCCTGCTTCTGAAGGATCTGCAGCCTACACAGCCCCAGGCTCAGCTGAGGTCAGTGGAGACCCCAGGGCTGCTGATGGGAGCTCCCTCTTATCTGCTTCCATGAAAAATCACCCTCACAAAGTCAGACACAGGATCAGGGCGGTGGGAAGGTTGAACCCCCACCCTTGGCCTCAATGAGGGGATGAAATAACTTCGGAAATGTGATACCTGAGAGGCAGGAAATCACGGCGACCCCGGTGGCACTGAGCAGGGAACAAAGAAGTTCTTTAATCCCTCTCAGCCCCCCCGCCGTGGTGCCCCGTGAGCCTGGCTGAAGTGGGAGGTACAAAGGGCACACAACATCCCCCCGTTCCACACAGAAACCTAGCACAGCACATTTTGCAGCCCCCAGCCTAAGCGTGGCAGCTGGATCTTACCAGGCTCCTCGATGACGTAGAGGATGGACTTGCCACTGGAGTCCTCGTAGTACTGGAACCTCATCACACAGTCATTCTCATCCTTATAGGTGCAGTTCACGGCATCCTTGCCCCTGTCACCTGCCAGAGGGAGAGGCTCAGAGCCCCCATGCCGAGGGCTGCACAGACAGAGGGAAATACACAGCCTCTAGATTTCCACGTATTAGGGCAGGGCTTGGGTCTCCTCTTACTCAGTTCCTGCACCGTCTCGATCTCATCACGGCACATGCGGCTGCAGGACTGCTGCTCCACTAGCTTTCCCCGCTCAAACTTCTTGCATTCCACACAATCCCTGTGGAAGAGGAGGGAGGTACCATGAGCTTCTCCACGCTCTCCTCCGGGAACTGTCACACTTTTCAGTCTCAGGTTGTGGAAATCACTGCAGTCCCAACACTACCAGGCTGCAGATAATGAGGTGCTCCTGCCACTGGTGCTGCCAGCTTCACGATGGGATATGACCCTTCCCAGCTCTCTGCCAGCTCCCCAGTGGAATATGACCTATCCCAGCTCTCTGCAGCCCACAATTTGGTATGATCTGTCCCAGCCCTCTGCTCTTTCTCACTTTTTGATGGTGCAGGCGTCTGGGCAGGTGGGGCACTTCTCGCAGGTGTCTCCATAGGAGCCGGGCTGGGTGCACTCGCAGCGGCCGCACACGCAGGAGCCGTGGCCGCTGCACACCAGCCCATTGCTGGACATGCAGGTGTCAGTGCGCGTGGTACAATTGCAGTAGTCTCCTGTCCAGTCTGAGTTGCACAGACAGTCCCCACAGCTGCACTGCCCGTGGCCTGGGGACAACCAAAAATATCAGAACTCTGTCTCCACAGAGCCTGTTAGCAATTCCCCATATGGATGCCTATGACCCAGAGTGGCAGTTCACCCTCTGTGGACATGGCAAGGTAGACCAGCCACCTGGGACAACTCCTTTGCACTGTCCTTGGAGTGGGACACAGAGCAGCTCACACCAAACCCAGACCTTCACGATGTCCCCAACACTCCTCGTATCCCACCCAAGCAAGAACAAACTCGCACATTTCAGGCTGAGCTGCCCCAGCTCCAGCAGCAGCAACTGGAGATGCTCCATCAGACCTGTTTCTGAGCAAGTCAAGTTCTGGCTGTGGCTTTTAATTTCAGGTTGAGTCAGGACACCTGGTCAAAGCCCCCAAGTTTCACTGCTTGGGAGGCTTTGACCAGAAGGGGAAAGCTGACTGCTGGGAAAAGGCCAACACATGCTCACCAAGACTGGTTTAATCAGACAGACAGACAGGCATGCTCAAATCCTGCCAAACCCTGGAGCTATTTGGATTGTGGTTTGATTCCAGCTCAAAGACACAGTAAGTGGTGGAAACACTTTGGAACTGCATGTGCTGACCTGTCCTAAGCCCTGAGCACACACTGGGAATGCTGCTCCCTGGGGGGGGATCGGCTGGGCACTGTCCTGGCCATGCCTTTGCAGACACCGGCGTGTGAAATAAATGTGTAACCCCATTAAATGAGGAACTAGGGCTGAGTCACAGGAAAATAATGCCATGCTTAGTGACAAGGCATGGAAACAGATGGGTAGGCTGGGGAGAAGTGGCTCAATGGAGTCAGGGAGTTCAGGTTAATTAACAGCCCACTCTGGCCAGGGGCAGCTCTTTTTCATTGCTCTTCACCCTTACTGGGGACCTGCAGCCCTTGTTCCAACAGGAACAGGCTCCTTGGGACACTGGCTACTCAGGGTGGGGTAAGCCCTTCATTTCCACCTCCATTATCAGCAGGAATTACATTAACAGATAATTAACATTATCTGTTAAGAGAAAGGATCAATCTGAGCAGCACAGAGGCAGTCTGAACCACGAAGTTGGCCTGAGTGGCAGATGGGGCCCCAAAAACTCAATCTGGGGACATCAGGGAATAAGAATCGAGTGTCTTCTGGCCCCAGGTTTCACCTCACCCAGGCAGGGCTCCAGCAGAGTGGAATCAGCTTTGGCCACGGATGTTTTCCTGGGGATTTTTGGGATTTCAGCAGGAAAGTGGTGGCTTTTCTTTGGCACTCTGTTAGCAGCTACCTATCCTGGGTTTACAGAGGGAGGCTGGGGTTAGAAATGGGGGTGGCTACCCCTCCCCCATTCCCCCCTTGAATCAGTTTTGGGGTGCTCTGGTCCTAGAGAGGATGTACCACAGTTTCATGCCCTCTTTCTAGGCTCTGTCACCTCTCTCACATTCTTTAAATACAGGAGATGGACAGAGCACTGCGATTACTCAGACCTTCAGTATTTACTGGAGATACGGGTGGAAGGAACCTTAAATGAAGCTTCCTAGTGGGTAAGAGGCCCTGGCATATCAGGACTTTTGGAACTGCTGTTGGCATGGGGGTTCTGCAGGGAGGGCTTCTTTGCTGGGAGGAGAACCAGAGAACCCAAGGACTTGGTCCTCTCTTCCTAGTACTGAGAGCAGCTGGACTGGAGAGGGGGAGTCTGGGAGCATGCGGAAGAGATGAATATTCAGGAGAGGAGATGCTGTAAGGCCAGCGAGGAGGGAGGATTTACTTCCCTGACATTTTTGCCACTAGGAAGTCTTGCAGAACTGGGTGGAGGATAAAACCCACCTCTCCCCACCCCTCCCCCTCCACCCTGGAGTTTCCTCCTGCTGAACAGTACTTCTGAGGTTTTTGAGCTGTGGTTCAAGCAAAGTCCCTGCCCTGTGCACCCCAGAGCTGCTTCGCTTGGTCCCCACCAGGCCTCCTTTCTAATCTTCTAGCCCATCCCCACTCCCAGCTCTCAGGCACAGGAGGTGATATCAGTGGCCAAAAAGGGAGTAATTCCCCCGGCATCACTTCAGACCAGGCCTGGTCCAGGGAGATCCATGGCTGAACAAGCCAGAGGTGGGGACAACTCAAGGGACAAGCCCCAAGATGACTGGTGTCTCTCTTGCCCCTGATCTCAGGCAGCCTAAACAGCCCCAAGCTGCCTCCCTGCCGAGCCCAGCACTCACCCGAGCACATCTGGCCCTTGAAGCGAACACAGGAAAAGTCGTCGCACTCGCAGTACTTGCCCGTCACCTTCCCAAAGTCGCTGCTGTGGCACACGCACTGCCCACAGATGCACTCGCCACGCTGGCTGCACAGGGGCTGGCCCGGCCGGGGGCTGCAGTTGTCCTGCTGTGATGGGTTGTACTCCTCCTCTGAGCACTCGCAGTTTGAGCCCAGGCGCCCGAGGTTGCAGCGGCAGACACCACACTCCAGTGTGCCATTGCCATGGCTGCAGGATGGGCTGTTGGCCTCGGCGTGGCTCTCACAGGAGCACTCGCAGTTGAAGTTCACCACCACTGTCAGGCTGTCCTTGAAGCCCACAGGTTTGATGGTGAAGGATTTCTGCTGCTCCTGGGGGCAGCCCCGCACTTTGGCCTCGATGCTGAAGCTCACCTGGAGGGCAAAGGTGTGTGACTGGATGTAAGTACCTGCTCCAGTCCATGTCCCAGCTTAAGGAGCTCAGAAATGGGACCCACCAGGCTTCTTTGGGCTCATCAAAGCTTAGCAAAGCTGTCCCAGCACAACATGCGCCAGACAATGTGCCTGCCACAGTAACCAGGCAAATCTTAGATTCAATATCAAGAATAATTTCTTCACTGAGAGGTTTGTCAGGCACTGGCACTGGCACAGGCTGCCCAGAGAAGAATTAGAATCACTCTCCCTGGAAGTGTTCAAAAAACCTGTAGATATGGTGCTTAGGGACATGGTTTAGTGGTGGACCTGTCAGAGATCAGTTAGTGGTTGGACTTGATGGTCTTAGAAGGCTTTTCCAACCCAAATGATTCCAGGTTCCCATGCCCTGTGGGCAGCAGCCCAGGCTGAGCTGGAAAGATCACAGAATTCGCATCCAGCAGATTCAAAAAAGCATTTTCATCCTTGCACCCACCCAGCTGAACCTCTCTCTCTAGTGCTGAGATTCCAGGGTCCGCGTCACCTGGGAGGTCGTGGGACAAGCACATGGTGCTGGTGCAGAGCAACAGATGACCTGGCAGTGCTGCTATGTAGAGGGTAGAAAAGCTAAGCCCACGAGCAGGATCCTCACCGTGTCCCCGATCTTGAGCCCCATGCAAGACTTGAGCCCAGGGATGACCTCATCATTAAGGCAGGTGGCATTGAAGGCCAGGGACAGCTCTTCAGGGAGGTCGCGCACCTCCAGCTCCACTTTGGAGCGGATTTTCTAGGGAAGGAAAGAGACTGATGAAGGCACAGCACAGGCAGGGCAGGGCTCAGCCCTGGGAGGGTCCTCTCCTGCCCCAGCACCACAGTGATGCTCCCACACACATGGGAAAGGAGCCAAATGCACCAAGTCTTTCTCAAGACTCAGCTGTGTATTCTCTACAGGGAAAAGTCTTCAAGACAGGAAGGGACAGGCGGTGAACACAGTGATCTCCCACCTCCAGGGTGCCTGCACACATGGGTGGAGGCAGATGCTCACAGCTGGTCCAAGGAGCATGCTTGGGACTGGGGGAGCTGACAAATCTGTGTGGGTTTTTGGCAGTGGAAGCAGGGGCTGTTTTGTTAGGGAGGGTGCTGTTGTGGGACCATCACACTGCACACTCACCCCGTATGAGTCCACTATGAGCTGCAGGACATTGCTGGAGTCTCTGGACAAGGTGCCCACGGTTGTGCCTGGAATCAGCTCACTGTAGTTCTGGAGGAATATCATAAACCGGGTCTGTTTGTGATGCGAAAATGTGCCATGGCGAGGCCAAACTCCTTCCAGGCACACGGGAGCTTTGATAGGACAGGAGAACACCAAGCCATGTCCAGCCACCCACGGCCCACCAGCCCCCCAGGAAGGTGGCTTTGTACAGCAGCTGGTACCTGGTAGAGGCCAACAACCGTATCTGTCACAGCAAAGATCAAGTTGATGTTCTTCTGTGAGAGTTTCTCAGTCATCAGGCCCAGAGAGGGGTAGTCCTGGAGGAGAGGTATAGCCTAGGAACATGTACACCTCCCTACCTTGGTCCCCATCGTGCTCTCCAACCATGGCTGAAACACCTTTCCCATCCCATGGGGACCCAACAGGAGCTCTGAGCTCCACAACCCCATGCCTGGGTCAGGCTTTACCAATGTGGTGGTGGCAGAGTAGAAATTGTCCTTGTCGATGTGGCACTGGGCATCATTGGGCTGCACGATGCCAGCCAGCCGCCCGTCCAGCGCGATGTGGGTCTTTGCGTCCGTGGTGAAGACGAGCAGGTGGGAAGCATCATTCCTCCAGCCAATTTTTTCCTGCAGTGAAAGGCAGCTCCCAGTCATGTGTCAGCACATGCTGAGGGCAGTCCCATGTGCCAGCACCCTACTGCTGCCTTTGTGCCAGGGGGTCATGGCTTGGCCTTAGAGACCAACCTCTGCACAGGGAACCAAGGCAATTGTTCTCCCAGGGAAGTGCTGTGGGAGTGTGGGGTCTGGAAGGTGGGCATGGGCTGCTTGTAGGTGAAAGATGAGTTTTAATTGGTTAGAGTGTTAATCAAGGTGGCTAATGACTCAGGGATTCAACACTTCCAGCAAAAGCAAGGTGAAGGCACAGGAGGTATTGTCCCTTCTGGACTGGTTACTGCAGGGCTGACATGGGATTGTCCCCAAGCAGCTGCTCCACTCCTGTCCCCTACCGCGATCCCACGAGTCCTGCTATTCCCTTGGCTATTGGGCTAGAAATGTCTCACTGGAATGTTCACCCTCTCCAGAAATCAGCTGCACAACAACTCAACAAGGCTTATGATCATGTCCTGGAGGGATTGGTTGGTCCCTGCCAACCCACCTGGCCCAGCCTGGTGACCCTGTCCTGACCCCAGCCAGGCCTTCCTGCCCCTTACATCACACACGGTGGCCTGGACGATGGCATCAAAGCCGCCCTCAGGCGCGTCGCGGTTCCGGGAGACGCTCTGCTTCTGCACCTCCTCGTTGAAGCGAGTCACCTCATCCGTGAGCGACAGGACGTGTTTGTACCCAAACATGGGCAGGCAGGTTTCCCCGGTCCTGTGGGAGGAGAGCAGTCAGGGCACAGGCCTCATTGGGCTATTCCAGCTCCCATCCCTGCCTCACAGTCATCCCACATCCATGGTTCTGCCCAGGATATGCTGGAGGGACCTAGCCCCCACAAGAGCCTGACGCTGGTGAAGGACCTTTTAAATAAAATTAATGTTCCAGGGATGCTGGGCTCAGGTCAACTCCCAGCCTCAGTTCTGCTGGGATTTTTAGGAGTAATTTTCTTCCAGCCTCAACATTTCTTTTGAAAAAATGATGCAAAATTTTTCCCTCAAGAGCTTTCCAGTCATAATGATATTTCTAGTTTAGACCTGCTCCTCTTTCCTGTGCCAGCAGAACACAGCTTGCACCAAGGTTTAAACCCTGTCCAGAATCAGGCACCCATTTTCTCCACTCCCCTCCTTTCCTCCCAGGTTCAACTCCACTCCTGAATTCTCTGCCTACCCCCCAGTAGCACAGGCAAACAGGGAATGGGGGATGAATTCAGTTCCTGACACCTCTGCCATTCCTTCCTCCTCACACTCTTTCCCTGCTCCAGCCTGTTGTCCTTCCCATAGGAGACAACCTTTCAAGAACCTCTCAAACACAGGTCCTTTCTATGGGCTGCAGTTCTTCACCAACTGATGTGGATTTCCAGCCACATTGTGGTGGTGTTCCATCAACTTCTGGTCCTTACAGGACTCCGTCAACCTGGACTTACTCATAGCAAGGGTTCTTGATGGCTTCTGGAGGAGATATGTACATGTAGGGGGAAATGGGTTTGTCCACAAAGGCCCCGAAGCCGATGCGTAGGTTGCTGGTGAGCTTACGCATCTCACTGGCCAGTTTTGTGCCCAGGTTCTGGATGTTCCTCAGATCGTCCTTCATTGAGTTGGACAGGTCCATCAGGTAATAGATGTCCACGGGGTAATCTTCCACTTGACGCACTTGGACATGAAAGACCTGGGAGTCATCTGCAAAGTGACAGGGCAGTAGAGTGAGAGCTCGTCTCTTGGAAGGAGGAGGGGGGCTCACCACAGGTTTAGGGGGAAGGGGTCAGCAGGAACCATCCAAGGGGATGGTTAAAGCTTCTAGGAGGAGAATATCACCCTTAGACAGACGGGCAAAGCCCTTAGTCAGGTGCTTGCACAGGAGATGTGCTGTGCACCCCTTGGAATTGTCCAAGGCCAGGTTGGATTGAACTTGGAGCAACCTGGTCTAGTGGAAAGTGTGCCTGCCCATGGCAGGGAGTGGAACAGCATCGTCTTCAAGGTCCCTTCAACCCCAAAACCATTCTGGAATTCTATGCCAGATGGGGGTTATGGCTCCTGTTCTAACCTCTCAGTGCCAGGACACGAGCAGATCTTCCTGTCCAGGGCTGACCTCCCAAGATATCCTGCAGGAACAGCTGGATGGAAGGAGGGAAACCCCCAGCGTGTGAGCAGCAGGTCTTAAAGGGATCACAAGGCAGGCAAGGCTGCTTCAGACTTCTCTGAGCTTCCAAGACTCTGACCATTTTCTGTGCCCTCCCTCATCCCCATTTCTTTCCTCTCCTCTTGGCTCTCCCAGCCTCTTCTGAGAAAATTTTGGTGAAATATTTTCCATTGAAACAAAAACCTCCTTAGAAAAAACCTTCTGGGAAACATCCCAGTTTTGATGACTTTTGCACTTAAAAAAAAAAAAAGCTGAAAACACGTGGGGTTGCCCTTTTCTTTCTGCCTTTTTAAGAGACACAGGTTCTTTCTTCTGATCTTTGAAATGGTTTCTTTGAAACATAAGCCAGGGCACAGCTGCAGCATTTTCGGAACACCTCAAATGTTGAGAAAAAAAGGCCTTAACTGAGCTTGAATTATTATTGTTTTCACATTTCCGTCTAAATCTGCACATCACATTCTTTTGGGATGAAGAAAGTTTCAACATTTATGACAGCCCAAAAAGCTCCATCCTCTCTCCAGCTGTGCTGGGACCCCACCATGGAGCCAGGTGTCTCATTTTTGTGCTTAGAGAGCAGCGGTTTGTCCTTATCGAGCTGAAACCATGAGGATTCTGAGCTTGTGGGACATGAGCTGTGACCTGTCCTGCTTGTATCCTTTGTAATTTGGTCTTGCTTCATGAGTCAAGGCAGATGACTTATGCCAAACCTTCTTGGTTTGGCAGAGCTGGTATCAAGCTGCAGGTTGCTCTCTTTATTCCAAGGATTCACAGCACTCAGAGCAGCACACTTACCTGCCTCCTGACAACTACCTTTAGACCTAAAGAGAACAAGGGCCACTTAGTAGCTCCATGTCCCCATTGTGTGGAGATTCCTGTGCCTGCTGTCCTTTCAATGGGGCAGGACTCCTCCTGGCCATGCCCAGGGATGTGCAAAGAGGCCACGTGAGAGGCCACGTGCCCAATAGTTTTGTCTTCTGCCTGGCATCCTTGAAACTCCTGGATGCTGGCAAAGGACCAGAGCAGTTAATTGGCTCCAGCCTGCCTGACTGAGCAGAGCCTGGGAAATTACAGGGATCTGGTGGCAGCCCAATCCTGCCAGCTGCTGCGCAGCTTGTTAGATATGAGCTGACTTCCACCCAGGCATTCTGAGCACAGCAGCAGTGCCTCAGGTCTGAATGGCTTTATAAAATACCCCATGCATTGTTGAAGCCACATCCCATCCTGCTCCTCAAGTACCTCAGGACTGAGGCAAGAGAACAAATACAGCAATCAGACAGCTCAGCTGCCCATCAGAGATTTTCTGGAGGATTCTGTGCTGCCGCCGCCTTCCTGTCCACCCCGAAGGACACGAGACCACCTTGGCCAGTGAGGCAGAGTGATGGCTCACTCAGTGCCTGAGCCCTTTGGGTTATTCCCACGGCATCTCCCCCTTCCTGCAGCAGTCTGGGGGCTCTTACCTGGCCGCAGGTTCAGCTGTATTCTCTGGGGGCTCATCTGGGTCGTGGTGGACCCCCCCGAGCCCTTGTGGCTGAGGGGCCGGTCCTCCAGGATGGTGACGCTGCTGCTGGGGGACTCGATATGGTCCTGCCCGCAGCCGTTGTGCAGGAGGTTGGCACGTAGGTCACAGCGAGGGGTCGACTGCGCCCAGACCTGCGGGGAAGTGACACGGTCAGGAGCCTCCCAGGACTATGCTGGGAGAAGGAGAAAGGCCCCCAGCTTTTCCCTAGAGAGCTCCTCTTTATCACACCTAACTCCAGACCAGGATCAAAGACTTCTTGGGGCACATGGTCTCTGCCTGAGGAAGGCAGCAGATAGAGGGGATTTGGAATCAGTAATTTGCTGGGGTTCAAACCGGGAGCCCATCAGCTCTTGCCAAGGCATGATGGATAACATATCCCTGCCAACCTCCTTCTGACTCCTGGCAGCTGGAGCATTAGGTTTGGGGTTTGGCAGAGCTAAAAGGAAATCCTGTCTCTCTGGGATGGCTGGAGGAGGGTGTGGCAGGATGTGAACATGGCGAGCTGGATAGAGGCAGTGTGGGACTTTTAAAATTATTTATTACTTTGACAAAACACAAATCACCTTCCCCCCCCCCACCCCCCCCATTTTTCCAACATGGGCCCTTAGAAATCCTGCCATGAGCAAGGAGCATGTCCACTGTGGGTGAGCTCATATCACAGAGCAGTGCTCTGTTCCTGTCTGGAAGTGGATCAGACCTATCTTCAGCTCTCCAGCTTCCTCCTGACCAGGCAAAGGAGCACCAAAAAAGGAGTGAAAGAGTGCAAAGGCACTGGGACTGCAGGAGGAGCCTTGAAGAGCCTGTCAGGGGCAGGAAGCACAAAATGTGGAGTCATGGTGAGCTCCAGCCCTGTTCCTCCTTTCTTAAAAAGCTCCTGGCTCCTCATTGTTATCACAGAACATTCAGGAGGATTCCTATTCCTTTGGTTGTTTATGAAGACAAATATGGGAAGGATTTCTTTCCCAGCCCAACACTGCCGTGATGTGCTGGCTCATGTTCCTGCTCAGGCAGCACCCGCCTTCCCCTCCAAAGGGATTCTTTATATCCCTCCCTCAGCCCAAATCTTTCTACATTGGAGTCCTCCAGCAGAGGACCACCACAGCCTCTTCCTGCAGCAAAGGGAAGTGGCACAAGTCCTGGTGGGCCTGGTTCAGTTCCCTCCCTGCTCCTGGGATGCTGGAATCCAGTGCTGGAGAGGTTCCCATGCAGGATATCGACCACCCTGGCTTCAGCCTGGTTGAACCCAGGGATGAATTTGTTTTATGCAAACGAGTAGAAAAACACAAATGATGTCAGGAGGCCATGGCTGGCCCATGGCCCTCTGGAAACAGTGGCCAAGTGATAGCCAAAAAATACATCAGCAGGCGTGTTCCTACCCTGCCCCTGCCTGGACAGTGTGCTGACAGAGAGGAGGACAAGTCATCCCTCCAAATTAGCTCCCTCACACCCACCCACCCACCCACAAGCTCACTCCACAGGGCTCCCTGCTGTGGGAAGGGGTGGCTGGTTCACTCCAGATTCCATCAATCATCATGTACATTCCTGTCCCAGTCAGGGAAATCACTGGAAAAATAGGTGGGTGAAAAGCATGCTGGGCAGGTGGGTTTTAACCATGGTGTTCAGTGATACCTGGAGATCCTAGGGAGCTCCCAGGACCTCAGAGACCTCATGGCACCTTATGGGATTAGCAGCATCATTCCTGCTGTGAGATGTCCATGGAGAAACTGTTTAACCCAGGGCTGCATCCTTCCCCTTTCTTTGGAGCCCTAAATATAGTGACTGACTCAAGACTTACAGGAGCCTCCCCAACAACACAAACTACCACAGAAGTGAGACATTTGGCTACAAGGCCCTGGCAAGCCCTCAGTCTGTTTTTGACCCCAGGCTCTGCCACTTTGCTGATGCAACACCTGGGGCACTGCCCTAGTTGGGAGTGATCTGGAGGCAGCCCAAGTTTGCTGGTGACAAACTCACAGCACAGGGATTTCATCCATGAGAAACCCATTCCCTGTCAGCACAGCCCTGACGGCATCAGCTCCTTACACAGAGATATGGGGAGACGTGTGCCCCCTCTCTGTCCCAGCCATCCCACATCCCGAGCCCAGAGATGCTCGCCAGCTCTCCCTGCCTTCTGTCCCACTGCAGAGTGGACATCTGCTACGCTCCCTTCAGAATGAGAAACCTGATTATTTTATCCCAATCGCTGCCTTCAGAGCTGATGAGTGAGGGCATGGTCAGGCAGGGCTCTGGCAGAGCCAGTTCCATCCCTGAGCTTCCAGGGCGGGAACCTGCGGGAACTTGCATGTTCCCCAGGGCATCTCTGTTTTCTTCTCGACACAACCACATGCAGCATCAGCTTCTCTGCAGGAGAGCTTTTGGGAGTGCTCACAGCACAGATATCTCCTGAATTAAGCTAAAACCTTTGAGCAGCTTCTCTAAAATCCAAATCTGGTCCAGTCTGGCCTCCAAGACACCTGGAGTGGGTGACATTTTGGGTGAGTGAGACCCTGAAGGATCTGTCACAATAATCTCCAAAGGGATTTTAGAGATACGTCTCAGTGTTACAGCTTGGCTGGCTTTTTCCAAAAAAAGCAGATGTGAACATCTATTTGTTGGTAAGAGTGCTCAAGGTTTCTGAAAAATGAATAAAACTCAACTCTGCTCTGCATCAATGCCTGGGGGGGTCAGTGTTCACAAGAAACCACAATGAAATCCTTCTCCAATCCAAAACCAGGATGGAGCAGGAATAACTCATCACCCCAGGGCCCTTGGGAAGGCAATATGAGCGGAAAAGGGCTCTAGTGGGAGCAGGAGCACAAATATGGGCACTGTCCCTTTAAAAACAGGGGGGAGGCAGTACCGGATACCTCCTCCACTCCAGGGAAATTAAACAAACACACAGAAAAAACCCCTCATTTGCTAAATCAAGAGAATGCGGCCCAGATGTTGGAGGCAGAGTTGCTGAGCAGAGCACACAGCCCAGCTCTCTGGAGGCTGGGTTTGGCAGCAGGACGGCTCCCTCACTCTTGTCATGTCTGCCCAGGAGCACAGCTTGAGCAGCACTGGAAATATTTCCTTTTTTGGAAGCCTTTGCTGATGTGGAGGAAAAAAAAACCCATCACGGCTCCCACTGCACCGTCAAGCCACCAGTGCAGCCCAGGATCAGCGGCTGGGAAGGAGGAGCTGGAGGGGGACGGAGAGGGAAGGCAGGCCCCTTATCAAGCTGCAGGGTTCAGCCACTCCTTGCGGGAGATAAGAGGGGCACAAACATCTTTATTCACACCACATACCAGGAGTCAGATCTGACAGGCACAGCAAGCCAGAGGCCTTCCCTTTGGATATGCATTGATCCCAAAGCAGTAGACCATTGCTGGCATGATCCAGCAGCATTTTACAGTTTGGATCACTTTTCCCAGGTCTTTTCTGAGTCCCAGTGGGCACTATAGGCACAGCTGCAGCTGATAGAAGTGGGTCTTCAAGGACAGAGAAGGAGAAAGCAAGGGAAGTCTTGAAGAAGATTTCATCACCTCTCCCCATCCCCACCACCTCCCTTGGCTCTGCCCTGGGGCTCCTCTCCCATTCCTTTGGGAAACTCCCTCCTCTTACCCAATGGATTAACCTCCAGGGCAGCATTTTTGGAGGAGAACATGGCAGATCTGCTTGGCTCTCACCTATCCAAACAGAATGATTTGAGTGCCACAGCTCAGTGACCAAAACCAGGCACCTTGTCCTCTTCTCCCCTTATTTCTAATGAAAAAAGGCTTTAAAACCCAGCCCTTAACTTCTAAGGAGTATTTTCAATTCCTCCTTCTACGCCTTCTGGGCTCCCTTCCCTTTTCAGCCCTTCCAGGAATTAGGCTCCTTCAGCCAGAGCTTTACAACAGGTTTCCAAGAAGCAAACCAAAAGTAAACTAAGCTTTTAATTGTACATTATTTGAAAGATAAAGTGAATTCCTAGTGGAAACACCACATTTTCCCAGCCAGCTCAATGTAGTTCCCACCAACACATCCAGATAAGCGGCGTATTTTTGGAGCAGGGCAGAAGCAGTGCCCACTGACCAAGTGCCTTGAGCCAAGGTCTGAGCCAGGTGCCACCAAGGAATCTGTTTGAATACGGTGGGAACAGATGGAGACTGAGCTTGTGGCTGTAACCTAGACTCATCCCAAAGATTCTTCCCTTCCTTTACATCCCCTGCCCTTCTCAGGGATGTACTTCAGCCCTGCTCAGCCCCCAGCTCTTACCTCAGCAGAGCACCAGGCACAGAGGGGACTGACAGCCAGGCACTGCTTGCAGGAATTCACCCCACGGGTGTTGCAGATGTTGCCCCCTGAAACAGCAAAACAGGGCTATTACAGCCCACAGAACCCAAACCCACATGTACGCTCAGCCACCAGCTTCTGAGCAGCCAGAGCCCCACCAGGGCCCTTCTCTATCCCTTTTCCCACCCGCAAACCCTGGATATTGCCTCCTTGCTCTCCCCAGCCTGATATGAGCTGGGCTACATCTTGCCCAAGGCTGAGTGTCATTCCCTACCTGCCACCTCCTCAAAGGGTCATCTCACCCCTGCAGCATCACATGGGTGTTGGAGTGAAGCCCCCTGGCAGGGCGTTCATCTATCCTTGTGCCTCCCTGCAGACACTTTGGGGCAGCAGGAGTGGAAAGGGTGTATTCCCAGGGGTGCAGGGTGGTACCCACAGCCCTGCCAGGGATCGGCTGCCTCTTCTCACCACCTCGACCAGGGGTGGTTGGTGCCACCTTGAGCAGACACTAAACTCAGTGGCTGGTCTGGGCTCGGCTTCTAATGCAGGGAAAGGAGGGGAGTGAAAGGGCACAAGTCCAGAAATTGGTGGTGGTTGGCACCAATATCCCAGGCAAAGGTTGGGCTCTGTCAGTGGCTGTGGGGACTCTGGGAGACACATGCTGCTACCAATCCTGAAGGTCAGAGGCTGGTGAGCCTGTGGGGGGAATTAAAGGGCCACAAAATGCCCATGGAGCCCAGGGGCAGGAGGAGCTCCTCTGAGACAGACCAGAGTGGGTGGCCCTGCAGTTCCTGCTGCCAACGGCCGATGTGACAGGTGGCTGGGACATCACTGCCATGGTGTCACCCTTGGCTCTTCCTCCTTCCTGGGTACAAGCATCTCAGCAGTTTTAGCATTCCATAGGCAGAGAAAAAGCAGCCAAGTGCCCACTTGGCTGGGACACACTGCAGCCTGGGGAGCCTGGGGGATGCTGGCAGGGAGCAGTGGGCCCTAAGGCCTCCCCTCTGCCCTCTGTGCCCCCACTGTTGCCCAGAGCTGTCCCAGCAGTGTCCCACAACCACAGGAAATGCAACACAAAGCAGAAAGAGGAAATGGTGAAACAACATCCTCAGATCTTTGAGCAGAACCACAACCAAAGCACCGTGCACTCCTGCCTGCTGGCACGTGGCCAGGGAGTGTACACACGTTTTCATACCTCTGTGTGTGTGTTTGTGTTTATGTCTATTCGAGGGTGGTGTCACAGGCTGTGGCTGTCCCAGGGGCCAGCAGCTGCTTGGGGATGTGCCCCAGGGTGTCCCCACTGCACCTGTGACACCTGCAGTTCCTACTTGTCCCAGACTAAACTAAAGGCTGAGCCCAAGTGCCTTACTTAGCACCAGCTTTGGGGTGGCACCCACACCCAGAGCTCTCATCATATCCTGAAATACCTGGCTCCATGCAAGGATGGGACAGATTTTAAACGTAACATTGCCCAAAAGAGTGACAAGTTGGTCTCCAGTGCTTCCTGCACCTCAGCAATGTGCCAGCAGCAATACTGATCCTTGGGTGGACAGGGCTAGGAAGAGGGAAGACAAAGGGCTGTCTGAAAACACCAGAGACAACAACACCTCCCATGTCTCTCATCAGCTCCTGCTGCATCCATGTGAAATCCCTCCTGGCCTGCCAAGTACCGGTGGCTGCAGCCAGAGCATGCACCGTGGATTTGTGCTGTGCTGTGCAGCTGGGAGCCAGCTCAGCCCTCCGGGAAGCAGGGAAACACTGCCCAGACAGCCCTCAAGGACAGGGACAGGGACAGGGACAGGGACAGCCCTGGCAGCTCCAGGTGCTCTGAATTAAATGTGCAGAGCTGCCAACCCCGGGGCCACTTGACTGAACATGGAAACAATTTCCAAATCTGCAAGTCCCTGGGGAGCCCTGGTGCTTTGATAGCTGGACCAGGATGACAGCCCTTTGCTCAGGGAAGGGGAGAGGTGCCAAGTACCCGCCTGCCACATGCCAGGAGTATCCCTGCTTTCCACTCTCACATTCTTCATGTAGTGGCTCTGTCCAGCTGCTGGCTCACGATTGTGGTTGCTCAGCTCTGCTCAGGCAGAATAACAGCACCAAGTGCCACCAGCAACACTCTTGGCCCAGGCTCCTGTTTAGCCAGTGTGGGGTTTGTCCCCTCATGCTGGTTTGTATCTGGTTTAGTCACCTGGCTCTACCCCAGCACCCACCTTGCCCTGGGGAAGGGCAGAGCTGACAAGGGCTCCATGAGAACTCTGGGACATGAGACTCACCAGTCCAAATCCTGCCTCAAACAGGTTTTTCCTGTGATTTGACCCAGTCCTTCAGCCACTCCCTGTGTCAGTTTCCCGTGTGCAGTGTTAACTCTGGTCTCAATGAGACCAGGTTCCACTGAAATTCCATGTGGAGGATTCCAGGGTCACGTCTGCTGGCAGAGCCCCAGGGTGCCTCCTCATGCCATGAAATCTGATCTTGGGGCTAAGGAGCCCCAGGACCCTCTGAGCTCATCTGCTCTTCACCATTTGGTACAAATTTCCTCCTGCCTGTGTACAGCTCCTGTACCCTGGTGGTTTCCTTTCCTCTCCTTCTGCTGCCACCCCAAAGCCCAGGTGTCCTTTATCTGGTGTCCCCTCTCTTTGCTGTGGATGTAATCCAGTCTTCTGGTGGATTTTGGAATGAAGGCCTCAGACCCAGGCAGAGCAGTATCATGGCTGGGGAGCTGCATGGCTCAGGTGGGCCTACAGCTGGGAAGTCCGTGTGGAAGGGATGTTGCCATTCCCTGCGGTCTGATGTCACATCGTGCCACTGTGCCGTTGCTGGTTGCTTTGCCTGGGGGGTCCCTGGAGGTCTGTATCTGCCCCCAGACTCACACAGCCCTGTGGTCCCTGTGGTGTCCATCACTCCATGACCAAGACACTTTCCTGGGGATGGAGGACCCTTCCCTTCCCTGGAACCAATCTCCAGCACTGTACAGGGCCATTCTTGGCTGCACTTCCATGGGGCTGGACAGAGCAGGGCCTGGGCAGTTATGACCATCCAAACATGAGGCTGGTCCTGCTGTGAGCAGGAACTGCACACCCCCACCATTGGCAAATGTTCCTTTTTTGGCATTCCCAGCACTGGTTGCATGGCTGGATGCAGAGGTGCAGTGTTGGGAGGGTTTTGTGGGAGCAGGGACCTTGTGAGGCTGTTGGAACAAAAGCACAGATGGGCAGACGTGGAGGATGTGGAGGAGATGGAGGATGTGAAAGATGGGGAGGATGCTGCAGCTGGAGTTCCCTCAGGTTTTGGCCCTGTGAGTGCCTGGCAGTCCTTCCCAGACTTGGTCACTGTCTGGCTGTGAGCAGGTCAACACCGTGTCAGTGCAGCCTATACGAACAAATTCTGTATTTTTAGTGATTTTTTTTCCCCCCAGTCTTTGGAGCTTTTTTTCCTAGCCATAAAAACTAATAAACCCAAGTAAAAACCCTGCATTTTTAAACTATGATAGTAGCTGCTCTCACACAATGAGCTGATCCTAAAAACTCCAGCTTTTGGAAAAAAGCAATCCTGAAATACAGAGAAATGGGAGATAAACTGTGCAGAATGATGGGAACCACCCACCTGGGGCTGCTGGGCAGACCTGTGGCTCTGAGAGAGGTGAAAGCAGGGAATCTCAGACTGGTTTGGGTTGGAAGTGACCTTAAAGCCCATCCAGTTCCACCCCCTGCCATGGGCAGGAACACCTTCCACTAGACCAGGTTGCTCCACGGCCCGTCCCGCCTGGGATTGAATTTAGGGAAGTGATGCACTAGAAACACCCCAGACGTCTGTGGCTCAGCATCACCCTGTCCTGACTGGAGAAAATTACTCAGTCCCAGTCTGCACTCGGAGTAACCTCTCTGTGGTGCAGGAGCGGCCACACACTTTGTTTTCCCCCTCTGCCAATTTGAGCAAGAATGAGCACAGAAGAAACCTGATAAAGACATTTGAGGAAACTTGATAAAGGTACAAACCACATCCTCTCCAGCCTTTCCGTTTGACTAAGTGATAAGGATCTGGGCTTTCTTGGCTGATCCCCACCCTACCATTCTGGGGGTGTTTCTTCTCTTGAGCCTCTCCCTTCCTGCCAGCCTCTTCCTGGGAATCGGATGCCCCAAACTAAGCACAGGCACCACAGATATCACGTGCACAGCTCCAAATTGCAGCTCTATGGACTCAAACTCTTGCAGGGATTATCCCTCTAGTGATGACAGCTCCATCCAGCAGCAGATCAGAGCCTCAGGTTGTTCCTGGCAATTCACCAAAGTCTGGAATTCTTTAGACAGAACAATGTTGCCCCAAACCCCAAGTATGGCCTTGAAAACAATGTGACCGATTTATAAATTACCGTATTGCAGTTTGAAGATTTCCTTTGAGCCCTAGGAACACTCCTGGGGAGAAGATAATGCTTTTCCAGGCTTTTCTGTACTTCTGACATTGGAAAGCGTTTTAAAAATACGAACTACATTTATCCCGAGATCATGTGATGCCAGAAATCAAATTTCTTAAATAAAAGCATCAAAATAACATGAGAAAAATAACGCAGGACAGCAGTGCTGACATAAATGCCCCCTCCCCCCGCCCTTAAAATGTACGGACACAAGAGAGGAATTCCCTGACATGTGATTTCTCCCAGTGAATTTTCTGTTTGTAAAGGATGAAGCCTAAGTCATGCCCAAGTCATACCCCAGTCCTTCCATGACAAACCAGTAACCAGAGCCAAACACAGAGCAGGTAGAGGATATAAACTCATCTCATCCAGTAAGAATAACCCCCCAAAGCATGTCTTGACCCTATAATATCCTTGAGAACTTCCTGGCCCCAACCCAGCCGAAGCCCAACTGTCCTGAGCTGCAGCTCAGGCTGCCAGCTCCCCCTCCAAGTGATTTTCCCATGAAAATGCAGAAAGCGAATGCAGAAAGCGAATGCAGAAAGTCTTGGGATTTGTAGAAGTAACAGGCAACCTCTTCACTAGATGGCTTTAAGCAGTGACAGAAGCAACAGAGTAAACCTACCCCAGCTGCCAGTAGCGCAGAGCAGGAGGATCCCCAGTGTCACAGAGAGCTGTCCCATCTTCTCTGAGCCCTGGGCTGGGGGGACTGCTTGGATCAGCCCCACCACGAGTGATGGCCAGCGGCTCTGGAGTAGCTGGAGGTTTTTAGTGCCTGAGGAGATGAATCATGGGGCTAGGTGAATGACACACATGGCGAGTGGGGCGGCCAGAGGAAGCTGCTGCCTCGTCACTTCGGAGTCCGGAGTGTCCCCGCCCGCCCTGCCGCCGGCTCCTTAGGAGGTTTTCACTCTCTCGGCTTTAACACGGACTCTGGCAGCGAGTCCTCCCTCGGCAGTGGTGACCTGCAGCCCCGGAGCTCGTAACAGGCTCCTTCCCATAGGCTCTTCTGCATGGCTTTAATTCCTTACAAAATCTTGCTCACTCCTTCCTTTTATTAACTCTTTAAAGGTGTCTGGTTTTAAACCCCGTCTGAGCTGCTGGAGTTCAAGGATTTAAGGAGAAATAGAGCAAATGCACACTAATATGAAAGTGGGGGTTCTCTGCTCCCTCACCAGAGAGGGAATATCCCTGCTGAAGCAGAGCTGGGAGCTGAGGGAGACCCAGCCAGAACTGGACCTGGTGGAACCAGCAGTTTGGATATAAACCAAATCAAACCCAAAGGGAAGGGAAGTTCAGCTTGGGGTCACATAATTGGGACCTGATTTTCTTCTCACTTGTTTTTTCCCCTCTGTGTCCTCAGGAACTGATCCTGTGCTGAGCAAATCCAGGGATTGGGATCTGCATAGGGACTGTGCCCACTGAAACCTCAGACTTGCCTATGGGCATCTCTCGAAGGGGTTTTAGAAACCTCTTGTTCCTCGCAATACCATAGTCTAGTCAGAGCTGGGGAAACTGAGGCACTTGGAATACACCTTAGGAGCAAAAGGGAGAAAAGGGCTGAAATAATTTCCCTGGGACGCTCTCTCCCACCTGTGTTTCTGGGGTTGGAAACAGTAATGACACAAGCCTGGGTCAAGACAACCCAGCACACAGAAATACCAAGCTGTGCAATACAAGTTTTTGTGGGCGCCAAGAGCTGCAGCCACATCCTGGAGGTGCTGGAGGCTACAGACAACTGGCACAGAGCTGTCCAAGAGCCACAGCGCCATGCTGGGAGATGGGGATAACAGCACTTGTCCCAGAGCTAGCAGCTGTCCGCAAGTGGTAATGGTTTTTGTGAGGATGAGGTAGAGATACAGACTCTGCCTCAGGACCTGGAGGCTTTCCTTGGCTTTAAAAGAAGTTTTGGCGCCTCTTTGCTTCACCACACACCCCCACCAACCTCAAGGATGCTGCTGTCCTCCTCAGTGGGGATCACTGTCCACCTGGGATCCAATTCCCTCCCCAGGGCTTGTTAATGAGGATTTGAAAAAGGGAACTAGGAGAAGCCCATCAACCCTCATGCAGTATCAAAAAGGGCTTTACCTTGGCTGAGACATCAATACAAACCCCAAACCTGGTTTTGGGCAGCTCCAGTCTTGCCTTGCTTCAGATCCTGGAAGATGTCTCACTGCAGACCCCATTATCCAGTTTTAGGGCATCCAAATTCCTTATTTTTCTGCCTGGACATGCTTTCTATATGGCCTTTCCTATTATGTGGGGCTTTCTGCCCATACGGTTGCCGTGTGCTGCACTGTGTCATCCTGTGACTGTGTCTGAGTGTTCCATGGAAAGGAAGATTAGTCTTAATTGTCTAGACAGGACTATGGCATCCTGTTTGGCTCTGCACACCCCCAGACCCAACCTGCCATCCGTCTCCCAGGCCCTCTTCACCAGGACTCATCCCACCCAGCTCCTGGCTGCCCAAACTGGGAAATGTTGCTGCTCCCAAAGGATATGCAGCTCTGTGTGTTCCTGGAATCCCCTGCCCAGTGTGGGCCGTGATACTCTCAGCATGGTGCAAAAACGCTAAAGAAAAAGGAAAAAGTCACAAATTGAAGTATTTGACCTGCCTTCACCTTCCTGGGCTGGTCCTGCCTGAGGAAAGGATGGAATGAACTCAGTCCAACATGTTTGGGTGGAGCTTCCCTGCGAACTGCAAGAAAGTGCTGGTTGTCCTGAAAACGTTGGTGGGATGTGAATGTCCCATCTCTGGAAGTGTTCAAGGCCAGTTTGGACAAATCTAGCAGAAGATGTCCTTGCCTGTGACAGGGGGTTAGAATGACTTGAGGACCCTTCCAACCAAAACCATTCCAAGATTCCACAATGTTACCTCCAGGCACTGTATAATAGGCAGTGGGATGCTTCAGATTTTGGGTTTCCTGGTGGGATAAAGGCAGGGACCAGCAGGGGAGTGTTAGGGAGCCCTGGCTGACCCATCACCACAGGCTGGTCACGTTACCCAGCAGCAATGGGTGCAGCCCAAATCCATGCTGGAGTGTGCTGGGAGAGGAGATGCTGGAGCTGGAGCCACCAGGGGGAGCAGAAACTCCTTCAGTCTGGGAGCATGCAGGGAGAGGATCTCCCACCCAGGCTGTGGCATGGGGATACTCTGATTTCCCGTGGGATTTTTCCTGGCCCTCAGGTTAAACACAAGCAGATGTTCATTGGATCAGGGTTTTCCCCTCCTTCCTGCATAACTTCTGCTGCAACTGCCCTAGTAGAGTGGGCAGCAACCCGGAGAGAAACGCCAAATGCAGAAAAGGAGGAAGATGCAACAAGTAAACCCTGAACTGAACAGTTCTGAACCCCTAAAGTCAAAGCAGCAGAGCAGGGGGTCCCAGTTGCCCAAAAGGAAGATCACTTGACACTGTCCCTACCAAGCTGCCCACCACCCTCAGCCAGCCACATGCTCCTGACTTTGACTACAACTCATCAAACCTGGTTTTTGTTTTATTAAAATCCCCTCGAGGGCTGGGCAAATGAAACAAAGCCAATATGTACACGGATAAACCAGGGCAAGGTCCTCACACTGTGCTTTGGGGATGATCTGCTGCTCTGGGCCATCCAGATACATATCCAGGCAAACGCCAACGGGCAAATCCAGGAAGTTGGGACGTGGCAGTCCTGTGGGCACAGGATGGGATGAGCAGCCCTGGGATGAGCAGGAGCAGGAGCAGGAGTAAGCCCGGCAAGCTGGACACCCTGACTCGTAGTGTCACTTTGGGAGCTTATGCAGACAGAGAGGGGAGTGATGGTGAAACTTCCCCTGGGATTGCCTTGGTGGGGCTGAGGGGTCTGTGATGCTCTGGCCCTGGGTGCTGCGGTGACGCTGCTGTGGGACCCAGAGATGGGGACAGGGCAGAAATCATGGTACAGCACTGCAGAGCTCCTCTTTGGAGAAGCTAAAGTGGGAGGGGGAGGAGAGGGAGACCATGTGCCCTGAGGAAGAAGCCTCCAGCCAGAAGAACAAGATGCAGAGAGGGGCTGGATCCAGCTCTTCTCTGGTGGCACAGGACAGGCATCACTAAACAGAGCTGGGGGTGGACTGGCTGGATTGAGCCACTCTGCTCAGAGAAGGAGTGGGTGGCACGGAGCAGCAAGGGGCCATCAGTGACAGCAGCACTGACCTGAGGCTTACAGGAGCCTTCGGGGGAACAGGGACCTGGCAGCAGTCTGGGATGAGCACTGACCATGCAGGATGCTTGTGGGAGCAGATGGGAGGGCTGGAGGGAGGGATGAGTTAGGTACCACTCTGCAGGGCCTTAGGGGTCAGCCCCCACCTGGGGGTGGCACGGGGTAGGTGTGGGCACCCGTGGAGTGCACAGCATGGGGAAGGGGTGGGCAGTAAGGTGAACGTGAAGGGGGAGGAAGGCGGGCCTGGGGGGAGGCTGGAAGGGGGTGGAGTTGCTGTTTTTTCTTTGAGCACAGTGAAGACTTTTCGCTTGTAACTTGCATTTGTGGAGCTCCCATCCGGCAGACACCAGCTCTCCCTCCCGCGGGAGAAACCCCGGGATCCGGCAGCACCACTCTGCTGTTTTGGGGGCAGGTTGGGAGGGCAGGGGGCATGGGGTGATCCCCGGCTGCTGTCCTCTCCTTCAAGTCTCTCTCCTTTTGCTTGTTTGGGGACTCGTGCTAACGCTCTGCCGGGAAGGATCTGGGATCCAGCCATCCGTCGGCTGCACGGACTGGCTTCCCACCTGCTCACAGCCTTGAGGAAGTTCCCTCTCCATCCCGGGCGCTGAGAGAGGAAAGCCAGAAGGTGGCTTGAAGCTGCTGAGCCCTGGTCTGTGAAGGCAACAAGCTTTCCTTTCACCTTTCCTGAAGATTTGGGGTCACATGTAGACCATGAATGGATCCTTTTTCAACCAGACTCTCCTGGAGCAGGCAGCTGACCCCAACAGGACTCAGGGCTTGGGGATGCTCATGGCCTGCTGCAATGGGACCAGCACAGTGCTGGCGACTGATGGCGGCTCCTTGGTTCTGGCACCCGACGAGAGGAGCCTTTTCATCACGAGGGTGGTGCAGATTGCTGTCCTCTGCGTCCTCTCCTTGACTGTGATGTTTGGCATCTTCTTTTTGGGCTGCAACTTGCTCATCAAGTCTGAGAGCATGATTAACTTTCTGGTGAAAGATCGAAGACCTTCTAAGGACGTGGGTGCTACAATCATGGGACTTTACTGAAGCCACCGGGCTGTTGTAGGCAAGTGAACTGTCTGGACCTGGTGTTGAGATGCACATTGTCATGTGTTTGGGGCAACTGGGGGGAGTGGGAAGGGGGGGAGGAGTCTTTAATTTGTCTGTGTCCATGGGAAAGCAAACCTGCTCTTCCCGGTCAACAAAATGTGATGGTGAATGGGTAAACCACCCCAGAGCTGTGAGAAGCACAAGAAATGACCAGCATTGTGTTGCATGCAGAAATGGCTTAAGTTTTGCATGAAACTTGCAGAAACAGTGATAACATGGAAATCTGGACTCCTTACTGCTGTTACCGTGGTTACCACTACCTGGGATTTAGGGCTAAAAAGAGGCCAGTAAGTCGTTACAAAAATAAAACAAAAGAACAAACTAATGGGAGAGCAAAATACAGGGCACAGACCTCATCTTTGAGAGGGGCAGGGGAAGGGAAATGCCATGTGAGTTGTAAAACAAAGTCTGCATGCTAAAAAATGTCAGTCTGTTGTGTTTTGGACCTTGAGCATGCATGTTCTGGTGGTTTTGTAACAGAGAAAGCATGTTCTTCCTTATTTTCTTTAGCTATCCTGTTAAATAAACTTTCTTCTTTCACACTATGGTGGAGGAAGAAAAGGACCCAGATAAATATAAACCCCTCCCCCCGACTAAAACAAAAGCATGCTTGTTTTTGTACACACCAGCCTCTTTTTCAAAGTGCTACATTGTTACAGTCCTTGAGGTTTTGTAATTTTTGAAAACTGGTGAACATTCAGGAAAAAACCCCAACCTGTTTCAACAGAACTTTGTGTTGTCTTTATTATTTCTCTGTGTGTGTGTAGTTCAGGAATTTCAATCCTAGTTCCAGGTATAATCATCTCACCTTGAAGTGAAGGGTAATTAGAGGTATTCCTTTAAAGCAGAAACCACTATAATTTTTCACATGCAAGTATCACTTTCCACTGCAAATAAATTCATCAAGAAATGTGTATTCCAGGCTTGTGTTGAATACTGCACAGTGCTGAAACAGAGACTCAAAAAGATGCTCTGAGTGCCTCTTGCAAAGCAAGATTTCAGCCTTTGAGTTAAAACTTCTAGCTCCTCTGATCCTGATGAGCTGTCAAAGCTGAATTATGTGAGAGGAAGAAGACTCCTGACCTTTGTTCTGTGATGGAATTACAGTTCTGGCTGTGGGTGTGAGGTAGAAATAAATTGTGTTTTGTTGCACCAACAATATTATTGCTGGGTTCACTTCTGTAGTGGGAAAGCAACCTTGGATACTGGACAAGCTGATGAGCTGAGCTACTTGGACATAAATCTAAAGGAACAGATCTTTGCCTTTCCCAGAGGGAAAAAGATGATTAGAGAATGTTTTGAGAATGTTATTAGAGAATGAATTGTTATTTGCTGAGTACCTTCTCGAGGTTCCCACATGATGCAGAGCAGGACCAGTGTAGTGCTGTCTCTAGTTGCTCCCACTGACCTCTTGCCTATGTCAGCCTTAGGAGCACACTTACAATGTGACAGCAGGGGCAGAATTTGTGATTCAAAACTCTGAAATGTCCCATTGGTGGCAGTGGAACGGCTGAAAAGGCAGCTCTGGTTTTTATGAGCAGTTGCAGGTCTGCTGACCTGAGCCACTTTCTCAGTGCAGAGGGTCTGCTGCCCTGCTGCCACATGTAAAGTGGCCTCACACATCAGCCTGGAAGGGGATTTTGGTCCTTGCTGCTGTGAGGGATATTGTGGCCATTGATCTCCTGGAACGGAATGCTCAGATTGATGCCTCGGATGTAAACTGGCACAGGTTGCCCAGAAAAGCTGTGGTTGCCCCATTCCTGGGAGTGTCCAAGGCCAGGTTGGACAGGACTGGGAGTAACCTGGGATAGTGGAAGGTGTCCCTGCCCGCAACAGGGGTTGGAACTGAATGGGCTTTAAGATCCCCCGACTCAAACCATTCTGGGATTCCATGATTCCACGATCTCTTTGTATGTGAGTACAAACCACCTCCATTGCAGGATCACAGCCTGGTCAGAGGTGAGGATGAGACATGAAAAAACCCAAAGCACGCAATGACCCAAGCTCTGCAAATGCTTGGGCTGTATTTGTGTTTGTAACCTAAAGGTGTGTCTGCATCTCCAAGCTATTGTGCTGTCACAGGATAACCCAGATGCACTCACTGAACTCTCATCTCATCCTGCTTTCAGCTGGCATTTGGCCCCTCTTGCCAGTCCATCTACCAGCTGTGGCCCCAATGCAAAGGACAACTCACAGATGATGGAAGAAACCTTCCAATCCTAGCAAGGGAGCAAGGCATAGGGAAAGCTGCTAATGCAATGAAAGGATCAAATTTACTTTTGCCCTGCAGCAATACCATGAGTGAAGCAGCTGGTCACACATCTTAGCTGTCCCCACCTCTGCCAGGGTTGGGACAGCTGGTGTGTGTGGTGAGGGTCCTGCCATGTGTCCTTAGAGGCTACATCCAGGAATGGGGAATGGGTGTCTTCAAACCTTTTGTGCTGTGGAGTGTTCCAGAGATAAGGAGAAACATCATCCACAGAAGGCTCATGAGCTGGAAGAGCAATGAAACACTCCAGAAAGCAGAGCTGGGCACCTACTGAGGCAGGTGCAGCTTGCTCAGGACTCAGCTGAGGGAGGGAACATTTTCCACATGGGTCCTTGGGGCAAAAGCATTGGCTTGTCCATCCTCTGGTCATTCTATGGCTCTTTCCTGGCATCAGGGATATGTCTGCATCACCAGAGTGTGTGGACCAAGAGGAGGATCCTCAGAGGAAGCAGTTGGAGGCACCATCTACATTTACCATATTACAGCACGTGTCTCCATATGCTTCTGCCTTCCTTGTGCAGGGGTTAAGACACTTAAAACACTTGCACACGTCCTTATCCCATTAGATTCCCAATAAAAGGCTGATTACCCCACTGAGGGGGAATTATTTGTGGAAAAGAAGGCTCTTCCATCATGAAGGAGCGCCTTGGATCAGAGATTATGGGTCTAAAGACCATCTTGAGGTGGTCATGGCTGCTTAAGGGAAGGTACTGAGGGTACCATGATGCTCTTCAGATCTCAGGGGAAGAGCTGTGATCTCTGATTCTGAAAACCCAGCTGTCCTGCCCCAGAGACATGAGTTCTGCAGCTGGCGGATGAGGTTGCTACTGAAGGGCTTGTTGAGGAAAGCGAACCATAATGGCTCTTTCTGCTGCCTTTCCCCACAAGCTGTGGTTTTTCATCTAACATGTACTCATTTAGCATAAGCTCATAAGTGGGTACCAGCTCCCAAGAAAATTAAGACAGTTTTTTTAAACTGTTATTTATTGCTATATTTTAGACTTTTTTTGGTCATTGTTGCTTGTAGCACGATAAATTCCAGAGTGCCACTGGAGTGCCAGGAGCTATTCAAGCATGACTGAGAGACACTGCTAGAGGGACAAGGAGGGAAGGGATGTGCTGAGATGGATCATCACATCAGTGGCAGACTGAAGACCAGCCATTGAGTCTTATCTAAAATCTCCTCCTAGCAGTGGAACACAAGCCCGTGGGACTGGTTACACCGGTCTGAGTCACTGGTCCATCTAGTCGGGATCCCTTCTCTGAAAACATCCATGATTTTAGGCAGTGCATGGTCTTGGAGGTCCTTCCCAAGGACCTCAATGATTCTTTGACTATGACTGTGGTCAGTCAAGTTGTCATGCCCACCAAGAGCAACCTACCCTGGACCTTCACCATCCTCCCCCAGGCACGGCTCCCTGTCTCTGGGCTGGTCCCCACTTGCTGTGATTCTGTTCCAGCTGGAATTTCTTCTTTCTAGACAGGCAGCAGGGATACAGCAGAGAAAGGCAAGTGAGAACATTTTCCCCTGCTGAACTGCCTGCAAAGGGAAATCCTCTGCTTATGGAGTCACTGGCTGTACAATTGCAGAAATAGAGGTGGCTTGACCCACCTGGAAAACGCTGGTCATACAGATGTCCCTGTGGTGGGGAAAAAACCCACCAAAGTCCCAGATGATACCCACCTCTTTCCCCTGCCATGGCAGCCTGGACTGGGGGAATGGAAGAGTTAAACATGATGAGACAGACAGATAAATTGTGGGGGGAAGAAGGATCCCAACCTGAGCTTGGCACCAGATGTACCGGAGCACCTGCACCAAACATGCACAGTATTTAATAATTCTTGAGAATCGCCATGGTAATAAAGCAGAGTCAGGTTGTTATGGTAACAATTTGGGTGTTTTTTAGGCAGGGAGGCATTACTTGGGTTGTAACCTCAATCCAGACTGAACGCATTTCTGAGAGCCCAGAAAATAAAAAAAAGGAAAATGAAATCAAATTAGATAAGTAGCAGTTTCCTGTCTCTTTTCTGGTAGTCCTGGGTTTGTTCTGTAGATAGGTGGAGGTAACCAGGTTGTTCCAGACACATGTTGCCCTTGAAAGCCTGAGGAATAGCTGGAGTGGATCTCTGAGGTTTAAACTGAGTGCTAGAGGGGGTGAGGGGCTGAACCTCTGTCATGGGTGAGTTTGGGATGATGCTCTGCCACCACCTTGGTTCCTTGCCACACCTCCGGCCTAGGTCCAGGTATGTCCCCAGCTGGCTAAAGGGAAGGACACTCTTGCCTTTGCAGGTGTACACACACAAGGGAGCAGTGATGGACAATCCCTGATCCTAGCTGGGCCCACAGCAGGGTGCTGTAGTTCCAGGTAACAGGCTGCCCACATCCCAAGTGATGGATGTCCCAAAGCTGGTTTCCAAGACAAGACAGGCATTTGGGGGCTGGAAAGGTGTAACAGACCACTCTTCTAAATCCCCATGACAGACCTAAGAAGAGAATACATGTTTCCTGGGCTCTGGCAAGGTCTCCAGGCTGCTGTGCTCCCCAAAAGGGCATCTACCAAGCAAGATGGAAATTTCCTGTGTCCCCCTCCTGCCCTCCCATCTGTGGGCAAAAAGGCACGTCCAACTCCCCTCCCAAGCCAACCCCTCCAGCAAGTGTATGAGGTCTGATGGTGATGCTCATATGGAATTTTAATTCAGCGCTGGTTAAAGCAGCAGCTTTGTGACTGTGTTTTCTCTGGAGGAAGGTGAGGCAGTGCATGTTGGGTTCACTTAGCAGAGACATGCCTTGAAATCTGCAGTGCCATTACTCAGGAACATTGCTCCATAAATCCACTACCCTCAGTGTGGGTCTCTTGTATCAGCCGTGCAAGAGCAATTTGCCTCCAGACAAAGTCTCTGTAGTCCATTACCTCTGCCAGAGAGGGACAAGTTGATTCCAGCAGAGTCAGGGACTCAAGGGAGACTGAGGCCAAACAATGACTGAGTTCAGATCCAGCTTTGCGTGTTGGAGACTTTGCCTGCCAGTTTCTCTGTTTGAAAGGGAAACGTTTCCCTCTTTCTATGTCTTCCAGCTGCTTTGCCACTGAGGCTGCTGAAGGCATTTTGGCATGGAATTCTTCAGACTCCCTGCCCTACTTTGGTTCCATCCTTGAGCCTGACTGGAGCTGCCAGCCTGGCACGGGGCTTGCTCTCTACTCAGGTGTGCAGAGCACCTGGTACCCACCAAAAAACTGGGTCAAAGAAAGCTGCTTACTTCCAAATAAATGTGATTTTGCCAAACTTGAGCTGTTTTGGGATTGTGCGAGCATTTAAAACCATCCTTGGAATGAAACTGATCTTACAGCCCCATCTATGCCAAGGAGATGGAGAACACCAGGAACATTTCTGGGCATGGGAACTTGACTGATGATACTGTTTATGTGTAAGAATGGTTCTGGTGTGGTTCAGACCTGTGCCAACAACCTGACCTGAACAGTCCCTGGGCAGTGGCAAAATGACAGAGGTAAAAGACCACAGGGGACTCAGGGACATTGCTCTGGGCTTTGCTGTCTGTGCACATGGAGTGTCTCATCAGATTTTGCAAGTGTAGATGCCTTTAAAACAGTTGTTTGGCTTCCTGAATCCAACTTAGTATTCTTAAGTATGAATGAGTATAACAGATAAAGCTAGACTATATCTGCATAGATTGCTTGGCTTAGATGATACCAGCTCGACCAGCCTAGCTCAAAGTAGACATGACAAGGATAGGTCAAATCCAAACCCATTCAGAGGACCCCAGCCAACTCCTGTGAAGCACAGACACACCCATATCATTGGCCAGTGAGCTAGGTAGGTAAGACCCTTGACCAATCATGTCTGTGAGCACAGGAAATTTGAAAACCCTATAAAAGGAGCTGCTGGACGATAAAAAAGGCTGTTGCCACATGATCCTCAGTGTGTGTATGTCATATCTTTGTCTCCAACTCCATTGCGACAAATGAGGGATTGGAGACCTCATTTAATTTTAGTACGGAGAATATGTCTTTGTAAAACAGGGAACACAGGGAAGAATGAAACCTCAACAGCCTTGAAAACTGCCTGTTCCAAATGCTCGTTGAATACACCTTTGGCTTCACACTAGTTCTCCCATTAAGACGACTTAGACAAGCATTTCCCCATCAGTCTGGCCAAATTTGTGCTCCTCTGGTTTTAGAGACAGACAATTTCTTGGACTTGTCTGTTCCATGAGCACATGGTTGTGGAAACTTGAGTCAAGAGAAAATCAGAACATTGCCTGCAATGAGTATGGTTTGGCACATCCCTGAAACTGTCACTGTCAATGTGCTGGGAAGTGGTGGAGGCACTGACAACACTCAGAGACAGAAACATGTATCTAAAGTGACTGTCTCCAATCTGAAAGATGCTGCTCATCTGCATGTGTTTCACTTACAACCTGAAATACAAGTCTTGCTTCAGAGAGGCCTTTGCAGCTCTCTTCCCTGCCAGAAGCTCATCGGTGAGGATGACATTTTCATAGCAATAATTGAAGGCAGGTTAATCAACAACAAAGCAAAAATGTCTTTTTGAGAGATGAGTCTGCATGGCAATCTTGGCTGTAGGTCACAGGTGCCTTCAAGGTGAAGGCAGCAGTTTTGTCACTCTTTGTCAGCCCATGGCATTCAGCTGGGAATGAGCACAGCAGAGTGCTCTCTGCGGGGGTGTAGTCAGGGACCAGCTATTAAATCAAATTAATATCCTCATTTGAATTAATAAGACCCGCCTGAACATGCCTTCTCAGAGGAATGGGGCTCTCCTGCCCCAGTGACAGCCTTTGAAGACACCACCTTTGCAGTTGGCTTCACTCTTCTAGCAGGGAGCTATGAGACCAGAGGACTCAGAACCAGAATCCTCAGTTGGATCTGCCTTTTCCTTCCATGTGGGCTCTCTGGCTGTTTATGAATTTCAGCAGCACCAGCTGTGCCAGAGAACACCATTACTTCTGGTTTTTGGAGTGATTCTAGAGGGAAAGGAGACAAGATCAGCTTTCCTGTGATGCTCCACTTCTTCTGAAAGGGTCAATACTACGAGGACATGAGTTACCACCTCCATCTAACTGTGTGTGGGACACTGGAAATGATGGGCAAGACAATAAGCAAGAAAAGGAGAAAAAATATAAACAGGGAGAGACATCTAACCCTGTGGCATCAGGCAACTAGAGTGGCCTTTCTGGATAAGGGACTGGAATTGCAGAGTCAGGCAACTCTGGTTGTCCATGAAAGAGCCAGTTTTGTTGCCTTGGTGTGTGTTGATTTTGGAGGCTAGTACACGTGGGTGTGAGGGTGGACTCAAGTGCTTGTGCATCTTCCAGGAAAAC
Organism: Nicator chloris; assembly: GCA_013400495.1. Taxonomy (NCBI): domain Eukaryota; kingdom Metazoa; phylum Chordata; class Aves; order Passeriformes; family Pycnonotidae; genus Nicator; species Nicator chloris. The sequence continues at coordinate 157,784 of WAAE01012979.1, forward strand.
AAGATGTGCATGAAGCAAGTTGAGGGCACTGTTCCTTTTCCATGGCAGCTGCCTGCCTGGTGCTGGATGCTGGCTCTCTGCTCTGGCATGGCTCAAGCTGTCACACATGCAGAATTAAATCCATAATCATCCTTTTTGGCAAGCCCTGCAAGTGTTCTCATTTTACAGGTTTCCAGGCAGCTGTAAGTACTCCCCTCCTGCTTGGATCCCCAAATGCAGGTTTAATAGGACAAGACAGATGGAGAGGCAGTCAAAATGTAATTAGACTTTAATTAGCTAAGTTCTTTCTCTCAGATAATTGAAAATCAGCCTAATTGGTTGCAATGAATTCCTAGAGCAGCCATTCATACAGCTTGGTGTGTGCTCTGCCAGCTGCCACGAGGACCAGCCTGGAAGCAGAGCGCTGCTCCCCACTGCTCTGCCATTCTCTACAGGGCCCAGCTCCTCAGCTCCAGAGAGGTGTGAAAGCCCCTAGACCCCTCAGGCTGAAGCCAGGGAGGTTATTGACCCATGGACACAGCAAGGCTCATCCTGCCTCATCCCACATTTCACAAAACAGGGAGCCAACGGGCCACTAAACCTCACACCCCCCGCAGGACATGCCAACACTCCTGTGTGACAGGACATACCCTGGGACCTCTGCAGCAAATGAGAGGGTCACAGCTGGAAAGGACTAGGGATTTAATCTGCATTTGCCCCCATCATGACCACAGTGTACAGGCAGCTGACTGATCTCAAAGTCTGGCTGTGAGCAGTCAGTGCTGAATCAGCTGCTCATCTTTTCTCCTTCCCATGTTGCTCATTCTGCTCAGCTGGGGGGTGTTCCAGAAGCTTTGGTTCAAGGTCATAGCTGCCCTGGACTGATGGAAACCTCTATGCTGCAAGTTGGAGGTGGCAGTGACACTTCTAGATCAGCCTTGGCAATGATTTCTGGTAGCGACTCACAGATTTAGTATAGAATCACAGAACTGTTCAGGCTGGAAAGAGCTCCAAGGTCACCAAGTCCAATCATCTACCAGCAGCACCATCATGTTCACCAGTAAACCATGTCCTCAAGTACCTCATCCACATGTTTTTTTAACACTTCCAGGCATAGTGACTCCACCTCTGCCTTCGGTAACCTGCTCCAGTGCTTGGCAGCTGTTTCCATGGAGAATTTTTCCCTAGTCTCCAATATTTTCCCTAATTTTCCGTGATTTCCCTGCCACAACCTGAGCCTTCTGGCTCTGCTGGAGCTCCCTTTCACATGAATGAAACTAAAGGTCTCCACCATAAATGTTGATTAGACAAAGTGAAGAACTTTCTGGCTGAGGAGCTTTGGGAAATAGGTTGCTTTGCCCAGGTGCACACAAATTTTCTAGCAAGTCCCTTTGAGATTCCACATCCCTGTTTTGTGGAACAAAGACTTGGTCTCTGGTACAGATGGCAATTCCCAGTGGCCGGGAATGTTTCAGGGAGGTTGCAAAGGTAGGAAAAACATCATGATGGTTCTTTTCATTGCAAGCACTTGCAAGATCATGTCTAGAAAAATGCTGGACTTGCCCTGCGTCCTTGGCTCAAGTTTTCCTTCTGCCTTCCCTTTTGACAGTGTGCTGTGTGCCAGGTGGCTATATTTCATTACTGAGTTTATAAAGTTCCTGGGAAACAAGGCATGAGGAGATGAAAAATCTGTACAGAAATATTATGATCCCTGGGCTGGGCAAAGGTGCAGAAGGGAGGCACTGATCACATTTGCATTCCTGCAGGTCATGGCTTCTTTTTTCACACTTCCTTCTGCCTGGGCTGCATCACTAGGGATATTTCTTTTGATTTGGGTTTAAAACAGTTTCTAGTTTTATGTGCTTCCCATATGACTGGGAAGGAAAAAGAAAGAAGGTAGCTCTGCCATAGCAGAGAGCCCTTGATATTTCTGTTTTCAAGCCAAGACTTGACATCTGATTTTTTTCTTTGGGTTGTAAATCAATTTCAAAGCATTCCCCTGCACTGACCACAATTCACAGAGGTAGAGGTGGCTCTGCCCACTCCATCCTTGTGTGTTTGAGGTGCTGAATTCAAAGCGCTTTGCTCTGGAGCTGAAGTCTCTGGCACGACTGGATGACCCACAACAAAAATTGTTTGCATCAAAAATAGTGTGGCAGTACAACCAGGGCAGTGAGCGTTCCCCTGTGCTGGGCACTGCTGAGGTCACATCTCAAGGTCTATGTTCAGTTCTGGGCCCCTCATGGGGAGAGAGACATTGAGGGGTTGGGAAGGGAACAGAGCTGGGAATGGTCTGGAGCCCCAGGAGGGGCTGAGGGAGCTGGAAAGGGGCTCAGCCTGGAGAAAAGGAGGCTCAGGGGGGACCTTGTGGCTCTGCACAACTCCCTGACAGGAGGGGACAGCCAGAGGAGGTCAGGCTCTGCTCCTGTTGGATCTGGTTTTGAAATAATGGGACGGGACTGCCAGGAGACGTTCCTCAAGCTTTGTTGCATCAGCCTCAGTACAGGGTGAGACACGAAAGATGGCAATAGCTCACGTCTTGCTTACAACAGCCAAAGTTCTCTTTGTTCCAAGTCCTTTTAAAAGTTTTTTAGCCAATAGGCTAAAGCTAAAAGCTTAGAAGCGTCTACTTAGGCCAATCAGTAAACACTACACATACACCTTACAACAGCTGTCCTCAAACTTTTTAAACTGGGGGCTGGGTCACTGTCCCTCAGACACTGTCGGGGACTGGACTATAGTTTGGAAAAAAATGAATGAATTCCTATGCACACTGCACATATTTTATTTGTAGTAGTGCACAAAAACCAGGAAACAGAATGCAATATTTAAAATGAAGAACAATTGTAATCAACAAAAACAAATAACATTTCAATGTGAACTATGGGCCTGNCACCCCTGCCTTACAACATACAGTAGTTACTTGCTTTATATTTTTTGCAGCTCAGAAACTTTCTATGCTCCAAATATTTCAAGGCCTAAAATTCAACTCTGCTTCAAACCTCTATCTATGCAAGCTTATTGCAATGCTGTAAAAGTCCTCTGCTTTTTCAGTTCCCACAATGTTCCCACATGCTCCCAGGGAACAACAGAACAAGAGGAAATGGCTTCCAAGAGAGGTTTAGGTTGGAAATGAAGAAGAATTTCTTCATGGTCACACCTTTGAAGGTATTATGAATAAATTATGGCTTGATGTCTTTATTAAGCATTCAGGTCTTTATTAAAAATCTGCAGCGTGGGAAGCTCGCCAAGGTTGTCCAAAATTCAGTTCTCTGTTAAAGATCTTCACAGGGGGGCACTGTGCTGGCTCTTCCTCGCAGGGTGCTGTGCAGGAGCCTCTTCGCAGCTGATTTTGCTATGAATAAATTATGGGCTAAAGCCTTTACTAAATATTCAGCTCTTTATTCAAAATTCAGCTGCTGAAGAAATCCGCAGTCCAGGATGCGCTGTGCCGGGGTCTCTCAGCAGGACACGCTGTCCAGGGATCTCTCAGTGGAGGGCTCTGGTGTAGGACTCTCTTGTGTCCTGATGAGCCTGGGTGACGAGCTGCAGTACCTTCCACTGACCACTGGTGGTACAGTGAGGCAGACGCTCATCCCCCACCCAACCTAGTCTCTGCCGGTAAGCCTGTCTTAGCCCAAGCCGGGTTCCCTGCCTCAAAGGTCAATCTAAATCTAAAGGTCTAATCTGGCGAGAATCTAAACCAGGGCTAGGGATGGGTGAAGTTCTCTTTCCTCTTGCTCAGAATGTGCCATTTAAGCCCCTTAAATAGTTTTAGTTCGTGGCTTAGACAGCGTCTTCCTTTCTAAAACTGTACCGTCATGCATTGCGTCTTTTCATTTACATGAGAGGTGGGTCAACCCCTTCGACTTGCCCGGGCATGTCTTTTCCCATTGTCTTTGCCCGGGCATGCCTTTTCCCATTGTCTGCCCCCCTCGGGGGCGGCCCTGCGCACCCATTTGCTCAGGGACGGGAAAGGTGGAGGAGCAGCTCAACATGGCCGCCGTCCACCCCACCAAAGTCACACTGGTTAGTACCACCGAGTCGCCCCGCATGGGGTCTGGCTGCCCGGCGCAGCCACGGCTCGTCTCATTGGGGCCAAATCGGCTGGCAACACCGAGCCGCCCCGCACTGGCGCCGTGCCGTCCAAATGTCCGCCACGCTGGCTGGCCCTGCCGGGCCACTCCGCACCGGTGCCAGGTCGCCCGATGTGGCCACCGCCAAGGTCATGCCAGCCCGCACTGCAGAGCCACCCGGCCCGGGGCCGCAGCTCTGACACTGAGGGTGGCGGCAGAGGGGCCGTGGCGACACAGTATCAGCTCCACACCGCCCGCTGCACAGGTCCGGGGTTGCGGCACCGGCAGGAGCGGGCCGGGCGCCGCACTGCACCGGCGGGAATGGACTGGATACAGCCGGCTCTGATGTCGGGAGGGCGGCAGGGGACTGTAGCAATGCAGAGGCGGCTCCACAACACCAGCTGCGTGGGTCCAGGCTGCGGTGCTGGCGGGCACGGCCCAGGCACCGCTGGCCCCACGCGCCCCGGCCCCCACGCCTGCAGTAGCCCCAGCCGAGAGCAGCGGTGGGGGCGAGCCGGGGTCTGCTGGTGACCCCGGCAGCAACGCCAGGCCCAGCCCCAGGGGGCGAAACACCTCCCGTCCCGGCGGCTCTCGGTGCGGCTGCTGGATCACGCGGCTGCCACCCACCCCGCCAGGGCCACGGGGGGGGGCTGAGAGAACTGGGCACAGGCACCGCGGGAGGTGGGGGGGGGCAGCGCGCGCCGGACACGGGGTTCCACACACCCCTGGCCCGGAAACACATCTAAGTCTATTTCTTACAAAGGGGCTGCCCAGGGAGGTAGTAGAGTTCCCATCCCTGGAGGTGTCCCAGGAAGGCCTGGACGTGACAATCAGGGCTCTGGTCTGGGTGATAAGATGGGGATTGGTTACAGGTTGGACTCAATGACTTTGGAGGTCTCTTCCAACCTGAATGATTCTGTGATTCTCTGAAACCCAGCTCTTTCTCCTTGGCTCAACAAAGGCTGATGGGAGGGAGAAGTTAGTAAGAATCTCATCTGCACAGGAACTTCCACAGGCACACTAACTGTAAAAGGCTCAGGCTCTGCCTGCAGGTACCTTATTTCAGGGCTTTGGGATGACTAATGGCTCCAATTATTTTCTGCCAGGTATTTACTGGGTTACCCTTTAACAAAGAGAAGAAGAAAAGCCCTTGGCACCAAGACACAAAGAAACCCAGCTGGCCACTGGATGCAGTGGGCCAAAGGCCCTTTTTATAGCTTCCTCCTCATGTGAGGGGGTTGTGAGATGAAGGAATAGAAGAGCAGCGATGCCAAAACTCAGCCTCAGCGCTGCCCTCCACGTTCTGATGGGAATGCCCAGCTGAGCCCCAGAGTTATGGACATTCCTGGAGGAGGGGATGGTTTAGGACTGGGCTTTTATCTGCTAAAAGTCATGGCATGAACTGCTTAGAGCATCCCCAGATTCCTGCATCCTGCTGCCAACCTGGAAATCCCACACAAAGCGGAGCAATGCTGTGACTGAGATCAGGGAACCTGAAAAAACCCAACATAGTAAACTAACACTAAACATCATTTCCATGTTGCTCAGGTTATTCCCTGGATCACCAAGCAGCCTCCAGGCATCACTACCGGCACAAGAAACAGGAACCTCTGTCTGCTTAGGAATTTGCCATGTGCACAGTTAATTTAAATGTCTCAGACTTCCTACCTGCTGTAGGGAAGAGGAGGGAAAGGCTACAACTTTGTGAAAAGTATTTCTCAAGCTCCCCAAGAAACAGCTTTAGAAGAGTTCTCCCTGAGACTGGATCCACTAAAACCTCAGGACCATTCCTGTGGCTAGCGCCTTGTTCTTCATCCACAATTCATGGAGCTGATAACCATGGCAGGTTTGCAGAGCTCTGCCTTTGCTCCTAGTGAACCCCATTCCAGGGCTAATTCAGGGGCATTTCTGGGCTATTTCTTAGTTTTTCTGAGCTTCTTTCAAACTCACATCCTGTCTCTTATCTTGTCTTGCATTTCTCACACCTCTCCTCCCAGTGTAGGGATGTGCAAACATATTACACATCCTGGAGCAGATGAAACCCCTGTGGTCCCTTCCAACCTTACACAGTCTGTGATTCTGTGATTTTGTCATTCTGGTATCCTTTGCCTAAACCATCAAACAGTCCTTGTGCAGAAGCCCCTTGAATTCTGGCAGCTTCTCTCTTGCTCGCTCCCACTTTGAATTTGGATGACAATGCAAAGATGATGGGGGAATATGGCATTGGTTTCCTGCTGATGGGTTATTTTGAAGCTTGGGAAATAAACAGAAAGAGCAAAACATTAAATTCTCATGATAAAACTTGGCTTGCTTGGCCATAGTCCAGCTGCCACATGGTGCTGCCATTTCTCAGGCTTTTTCTCCCTTCTTTTAGTCCCAATTCATTGCACTGTGACAAGGAAATAACTTTCTATTAAAGAATTGGCCCTTGTCCCGTTGTTTATGTCAAAATGCTCTTCTTCCTGCAACCTCATGTTTTTTTCCCCATTTTTCTTCAAATTTGCCCTGCTTGTCCCTGGGACAATCTTCCTGTGAATCCAGACAACTTCAAGGGAATGATTCCACTTAAAAATATCTCAGAGGAACTAATTCTAAGCCATTTTTGTCATAGATTGTTTTGCGTGGGTCTCCTGCAAGTTATTCCATACTCAACAAAAAACACTTGTCTCATTCCCTGAGGAATAATTTCAGCTAGGTAATGAATTGCCTGGGAAATGACTATGGAAGGTACCAAAGGCCTCCAACAGAACAGCCTCTAGTTCTGTGCTTTTAATGCTCCTCCTGAAATGTGTCAAAACTTTGCCAGCCCTTGCTGCGTCTGCTCTGGGGATGCTGCCTCATGACCAGGAAAATGTGAAGGTGGTGCGGAAAGAGTGCCCAGAGCAGGGCTGGAGGGAAACATCTCCCAAGGGCCAGGGAGCTCTGACAGAGCTGCTGGGATCACACAGGGAGCTCTTTGTGCTGTTCTGGGGTGAAATTGTCCCTCATCACCTCAGCCTGTGTCTGCAGAACCCACCAGGTTCTGAGTGTGCCACAGTCCCTGGGGCAAAGACCCACTGAGCGGCATCATTCCCTGCACTGACTGTGGGCTCAGCCAGCTAGAATCCGAGAGTCATCCCCTGGAATGATCCCTCTGAACTGGGCACTGCTGAGGCAACCTGAATCCTGCAGCCAGTTCTGGGCACCTTGTGACAATACAGACATTGAGGGGCTGGAGTGTGTTTGAGGAAGGGAGCTGAGCTGGGGAAGGGTCTGGAGCCCCATGAGAGGCTGAGGGAGCTGGGGGGCTCAACTTGGAGAAGAGGAGGCTCAGAGGGTCCTTCTGGCTCTGCACAACTCCATGACAGGAGGGTCCAGCCAGGTGGGGATCAAGCTCTGCTCTCAGGGAACAAAGGACAGGACAAATGGAAACAGCTTCAAGTCACACCAGGGACATTTAGGTTGGATATTAGGGAAAAAATCTTCACCAAAAGGGTTGTCCAGCGCTGGCACAGGCTGCCCAGGGCAGTGGTGGAAACGCTGTCCCTGAAGTGCTCACAAAATATGTGGATGTGGCAGTGCTGGGCTAATGATGGGACTCACTGGTCTTAGAGGGCCTTTCCAACCTGAATGATTCTGTGAATCACGATCCCACACTGGTGCAGGCAGTGGGTTTCCTTCTCCCATCCCCTCTCCTGTGTCCATCAGTGAGGCAGATCAGGGAGCTGATCTGGCTGAACAGTGAAGGTTTTTTGTCCTCACCTCTCTGGATTTGCTCCCTGCCCTTACTCACAGTGCAGATCCACTTGCTGCCAGTTCCATCGCAGGGGAGACAGGCGGGAACATGGGATCCTTCTCTGGCAGTGCTCAGCATCTCTCAAACCACAGCACCCAGATCATGGTCAAACCTTCAAACAAATCACCTTTCCACCATGAGGGTTGGTGAGGCAGAGGAAGAGCCCTGCAGCTGCGGGTGCTGGACATGGAACAGCAAAGATCTCAGAATCACAGAATTAGCTGAGTTGGAAGAGACCCACAAGATCATGGAGTCCAGCTCCTGCTAGTGACTACTGCAGCAGTGACTGAACCCCAGGGTGGCTTGGGGTGCATGGGGCACCTGCATCCTGTGTCCTGTCCCATTGATGAAGCCAGGGGTCCCAGTGCACTGAACAGTGCTGTGCTCTGTGGGATCTGCTCCTGCTGGATGCTGCTGAACCAAAATAACTCCCTGTTTTTCCCACCCAGTGCTGAGCTGGGATGTATTTGGGAAGGCAGCTGCAACGCTGTGACAGATGGCCAAGAAAGCAAATGCTGTTTTTTATGTCACCTCCATGTTTCCTCCTCTGCTGTCTCCTGCACTGGAGGTGGTGTTTGGAGATGGGATGTGCTGCCAGCACACGCCAGAGCTGAGGAGACAGCAGAAGGTGGTGCAAGGTGCTGGCCACCTCACACATGTTTCTCCCCCAAATATCTGATGCTTTTTGACCTTCATCAAAGCCTTCTCCTACAGAAATTCATGCCTAAGGGGGCTTGGAAGTGGGCTGATGCGTGAGTGGAGTGTTTGCTCTTACAGAGCTCCCTGGTTGTGACCCCTGTTCAAAACCTCCTTCAGTGGTGCTGGCCCAGGCTGGGTTTTTTTTGCCCCAAAGAGCCAGATAAGCCAGGAAAACTTGGCCAGGGGATCCTCTTGCCAGCTGGAGACCAGTCACAGCTCTTCTTCTGTGGGCTCAATGACAGCTGCATGTAGAGGACCCTGAGCAAGCCAGAGCTTTGATAAAAGTCTTTCTGGAACAAGGCTGAGTTGGACAGGGCCTAGAGCAACTTGTTCTAGTGGAAGGTGACCTTACTCATGGCAGAGGCTGGAACTGGATGGTTTTTGGGTCCCTTCCTATGCAAACCATCCCATGATTCCATGAAACTTCTTGATGTGCTGCAGCCCCTCCTCCCCCTTTGCACTCAGGATCTTTGGGCAAGAGACCTCTCCTCCCCTCCTGGGGCACAAACATCATGGCAGTGTTGTGGAGGGCTGGACTAGGGAGAGATGGAGCCCTGGATCCTTGACATGCAGTGAGAATTGAGCAGGAAGAGCACAGGGGAGCTGGTGGCTGTGAACTGCTGTCCCTTGGATTGTACCTTGGCGGAAGCAGGAATAGCCTGCACAGGGACACAGGCATGAACCCACCAGTCTGTGTGGGTGTCTGCTGCCCCATGCTTGGGCTCTGTTCCCTAGCAGGAGGAGACACTTCTGTCACCATCTCACCTGCCAGAATCCAGATCCTTTCTCAGCCTGCCTGGTGCGGAAGGAGCAACGGACATCACTGTTGGCACGGCCTCTATCTGCCTTCTGTTCTGCTATGTTGCAATTGGCAATACTCCCCCTTTTCCCTCTGTTTTTCCACTAGGAGAGCTCACAGCTCTCTGCCTTAGCAGTGGGTAGATGGACATGAAGGGCTAGACAGATACATGGTCTTGGAGGCTCTCCTGTCTCACCCTGCCTGTGACAGATAGAGCCTCCCTGAGTTCAAGGAACTCTGAATTCAGATCCCTGAATTCAAAGACATGGAACTGAGCAGCAGGGATCATTGTTGTTTGAGGCACTTTTCCTAAGATACGAGAAACTGAATTCTGAGAGGTTGGTGAAAAATCAGTGTCACACAAGGTGACGGAGTTATGAACTGGTTTCATTTCCATTGTGAGCTGGGAGCCCTCATGGGCTTAGGGAGCCCCAAAGGGATCAGCACAGTAGCTTCCAGGTTCCCAGCCCTGAGGAACAGGAGATCACAAGTGAAGAGTGAGCAGCTCTACTTTGGACTGGTGTGCTGGGTTCTGCTCGCTGCCTCCTTAAAGCCCTCCGGAGTAACTCAAGCCCCATTTAGAGAGAGTTTAGGAGAATAAAGCAATAAAGACAGTGGTGGGCAGATAGGGAGGTGACACAGGACAGATGTAATGACAGGAAAATTCTGTGGGGAAGCAGCATAAAGTACGGAGAGGCAGAGAGGAGCTGGTCTGCACCCACACACCCAGGCCCAGCCTGGCGCAGAGCATTGAAACGGAAATTACTTTCTAATTCTGCCTCCCCCCAGGAGCCAGACTGGGACCTTCCCTTCCTGTCTTGGGTGACTCTGTGGAGGGAGCAGAAGGATGCTGGTGCTCTGTCACAGATAGGTGTGTGGGGGGAACAGGGGTGCTCTGAAGCTTTGGGGAGCAGGCTCAGCTCCCTCATCCTCTCTGGAGAGCAGAGACTTGCAGCAGTGTGCTCATGGTTAAACAAACACACTGCCCTCACCACCTCCCTGGGTCACTCTACAGTCATGCAGGGGCTCAGGAACAAGGCAAGGTGGGACACAGAGGGGCTGGGCAGATCCACAGCTTCCTCTAAGTGTCAGAAGAGGCCAGGAGGTATTTCAGATCTCCCTAGAAGAGCCTGATCATTATTCTGCAGCATTGTTGTGCTGTGCAGGAAGACATATGTGGGAGTGCATAAAAGCAATACCAGCCCATGTCCATAATTCTTTTACCCACAGAGGCAGCACTGGAAGCAGAAAAGAAACTTGTTCCTGTGCTGTACCCACCTGGCCCCAGGGGAATGACTCTGTGCTGTAAGAGCTAGGCCCCAGCATCTGCTGCAGGTACCAGGGAGCAGGAGCTGAGGCTGAGCTGTGCCTGGAGCCAAAACCCTCCCTGGAGCTGCTCAGTGGCTGTGGAGGCCTCCCACCCTTCCAGTGGGCCCTGGAGCTCAGCATCCTGGACACAGAGCATGAGCAAAATCAGGGATCACTGGGATGTGCCTCCAGGTGACGGGTCCTTTGAGAACAGGGGTGTGAGGACACAGAGCCTGGGGACAGCACCGAGATCTTCATCTTTCTCCACACTGCCATACACCAAGGGCCTCAGGCCTAGAAAAGGTAAATACCACTTGTGCTTCACTCTTCAACAACTAGAAAGATGGAACTGAAAAGAGATGATGAATCAGCAGGTGTGACAGGGATACATGTTAGTATTTTTGCACCCTTCAGTATCCATGTTTGTTTGTGGAACCAAAGCCATTGACAGACTCCATATGGGGTGACAGGCCCTCACTAAGATCTCCTCACCAGCAGTTTTCAGCTGTAAAACAATCCCTGATCTGCTTTTCCTGCTGCAGGAACTTGTACAAGGAGAGCTGGGCCATCCATCTCTAGCCCGTTACTCATGTGCTTCAAGAAGCAGCAGTGCCACAGGCACTGCCGAGCCCCAAACCCTTGAGCTGGACCCAGTGTGCCCATTCTCACCCCTATGTGCTGCTCAGCCCTGTCGTGAGGAAGCAGAAAGAAATTCCACACCTGTCTGCCCACCTTGGTTGGCACAGGGTAGGCATTTTAGGACAAGATTTCCTTGAATAACTCTCCTCATCTGCCAAACTCAAATTAAAATTTGCTGCTAGCAGTCATAGGTCCTCTGCCTTTCCTTCCTTCCTTTCCTCTGTTTTTTCCATAATTGTCTTTATTAAGATGAGTGATAATATTATATTTTGCATTAAACACTGGTCCTTGCAGTCTGTGAAACAAAGAGCATGAGGGAACTCTGAGATTCCAGCTGTTGCTAATTCATTCACATTTGGGCAGGTCAGCTTTTAAAGAATTTTCTCAACAATTCTTTCAGATTTCCTAGAGGAGCCTATAACATGAAATTTTGTGACAAAGCACTATCACAGAATTACCCTAACATAGAATGGTTTGGGTTGGAAGGGACCTTATAGATCATCCCATTTCACCCCCAGCCATGGGCAGGGACACCTTCCACTGTCCCAGGCTGCTCCAAGCCCTGTCCAACCTGACCTTGGACACTGCCAGGGATCCAGGGGCAGACACAGGTTCTCTAGGCAACATATGCCAGGCCCTCACCACAATTATAGTAAAGAATTTCTGCCAAATATCAAATCTAAACCTACCCTGCTTCAGCTTAAGGCCATTTCCCCTTGTTCTGTGGCTCCAGACCCTTGTCCAAAGTCCCTCTCCAGCACTCCTGGAGCCCCTCTGGGTACTGGAATGGGCTCTAAGGCCTCTCCAGAGCAGGCCGAATTACCTCAACTCTCTCAGCCTGCAAGTGGTGAGCCCCAAAACCAGAGACGTCATGGAGGGCCTGCTGTTGATGCCTTTTGTGTGCAGGACAGCAGGCTGGTTCTGGACTAGAAAAAGCTATGTGGGTGAGAGACTCATAGCTCTGCATGATGCTGTTAGGTTCCTGCAGTGGGATCATCAATTTTTGACCATCTTTAAGATGATGTCTGCTTTCCAGGGTAAAATGTCCTACTTCCCTGTACCCATACCTAGCACTCCCTTCAGTATGCTGGGTTTCCCTGGCAAAAAAAAAATCCTGCAAAAAAAGATCTGGTATTTTATCTGACAGATTTTCCTGTTGCTTGGAAATCTACAGGAGTCCTGGGTGCAGTGACACAAACCTATTTCTTCTACAACAAATGTGTTGTACAGTCTTGGGAAAGTGAAGGGAATGGCTCAATGGGTGGCTTCCACTGGGGAGTTTGTGTGGGCTTTCATCCAGCCGCCATATGCTCACAAAGCCAACAGTTCCCTCTTTCCCTCTTGGAAGCAGCCACAGAGCAGATCAGGAGAGTGTGAAACTTCCCAGCAGCTGGGTCTGCTGACACTCAGACAACCCTTTGGCTCCCAGAGGCTCTGGGAGTAGCTGTGTGTGGATGAGTGTCTGTAGAGCACAGAAGTGATGGGAAGGGCCCCACTGAAGCACCAAGCAGGGGAGGAGACCCTGCTAAATGGTGCAGCTCCACCACTCCTGTACATCATGCACACCTAGCCCTGGCAGCCCTGCTGGGAGCAGCAGGCAGACCCGTATCCATGGCTTTCATTTCCCATCACCTCCAACTGGTCTATTCTAAGAAAGTCTGCCTGGTATTCATCCACCCAAAGTGTCATACTTCACAGCTTCCTTCCCACGCAGAGCTTGGTTCCTTGCTCTGAATAAATATCACTTCCCTGCCTGCCTCCCCGCAGCCACGCTGCTGCCTGCCTTCCCCTGTCCCCTAGGGAAGTGTGGCATGTCTAATCCATACCTTGGGAGCTGTGTCCTGCTTCCCACCATGTGCAGGAGAAAAGGATAGGGATAAAAACTACATCAGCCTCCTTGGTTTCCAATTCCAGTCAGGGCAGGCAGAGGCAGGTATTCCCAGTACTCCCAGATGGCAACACCAAATGGTTCAGTGCTCAGGGATCTGATCCCAGGTAGGTTCCAGTCCACTTGCCAGTGAGCAAATGCCAGTTTTAAGGACAGCAGATGGTTTGTGGTTCCTGAAGAGCTTCCTTTCTTTATACAGAAAGGGCTGGCACTGCTCAAAAGCTCCTGAGTGATGTCCAGGGGATGGTTCCAAACTCTTTTTGGTGGTGTCCAGCACCAGGAAAAGGAGAAATAGCCATAAACTAAAACACAAGTTCCATCTCAACATGAGGAAGAACTTCTTTCCATGGGGAGTGGCAGAGCTCTGGAACAGCTACCCAGGGAGGGTGTGGAGTCTCCCTCTCTGGAGACTTTCCAAACCCACCTGGACAAGTTTCCTGCGTCACCTGCTTCAGGTGACTCTGTGTCTTGGTTTGGAATGACAGGTGTTTGCCAGGGAAAAGCTGGAGCCCCCCTTGGAATGGAGAATGTAAACTCCCTCCCTCCAAATTATTATAATTTTGAAATTAAAGGACTTTCAGGCAAAAATATGGGAATAGGAATAACAGTTCTTTACTACTAATATTAAAAATAAAACTGTAGTAGTAAAAAAAAAAAAAAAAAAGGCAAACAAATGAAATAAAAAGAAAACACTGGCAGAGTCAGAATACGACCTGACACCCTGTTGGTCAGGGTGTTGGTAGCAGTCCAATTAAATCCTCCTGGAGTGACACACGTGGTTCTGTTGGAGCAGAGATGATCCTGTAGAAGGGTGGAGTTTTCCTGAAGGTCCAGTGTGATGAGATGGGTCCAGTCTTCCTCTGGGAATCCAGTGGAAGCAGGCTGTGCTGGTGTTCTGACTCTCAGGTTTTATCCAGGCAGGAATGCTGGGCTCCTCCTGCTGGGTGCAGCATCTCCCGATGGGATGATGGAATTTTATCAGCCCTGCAGTGAGACCCAATGACCCATTCACAGAAGATCCCCCTGGAGGGAGGATGGGTGATGGAAGAGATAAAGAACACTACCCCACCTGTTTTTAACAGCTGACCCTTAGCCAGAAGACACCTGCCCCCTCTCCCCCGGAGTTATGAGAAATGGGTGATAGAAAAGGAAAAAAAAATCCCCCAACCAGTTCCAACAGATGGGAATAGAGTACATACTTTTGGTTACCTTTTGCATTGCAACCCAAGACACCCTGCCTGGGCAAGGGGTTGGACTGGGTGATCTTCAGAGGTCCCCTCCAGCCCTAATGATTCTGTGATTCTGTGATTCTGTGATGTGGGTTTTGTCCGTGTTGGTGTGTGTTTTGTCCCAGCCCTTCCTGCAACAGAAACATCTAATTTGTGTGAAAGCTCCCTGTCAGTTCCATTTCAGCACCAGTGTAAGAGACTCAGAGAACCACCTGAGGCATCTCAGAGGTTACCACAGCCAGAATCTAAAGGCAGGTTCAGAATCCTGCTTTTAGGACTCAGGGTAATGCTCAGTAATGAAGAAACTCTACTGTCCCCAAACACTGAACACCATCCAGCTCTGGAAGGACACTTGAGTAAGCAAAGACTTTGTCACAATGGTTCATCTGTGATATATGCAGAACAAGTTTTTCAGGAAAGAGATCAAGAACTGTTTCTGTGAGGACTGATGTGATGTGAAAATCCAGGGAAAAACAGAGATTTGGCCACATGGGGAATATACTTGTGGAGAGCCCAGCAACCCCAGATAGAGGAGATGACAGAGATGGATGAAAGGACTTAGTCTTAAGCTACGCCAAGGAAAGTTCAGGTTGGATATCAGGAGGGACTTCTCCATGGAAAAGGTGGTCAGGCTTGGCAGAGGCTGCCCAGGGAGGTGGTGAAGTCCCCATCCCTGGAGGTGTCCAAGGAAGGACTGGACATGGCACTCAGTGCTCTGGTCTGGGTGACAAGTTGGGGATTTGGCACAGGTTGGACTCGATGGTCTTGGACATCTTCTCCAGCCTGGATGATTCTGTGATATCACCACAACCAGAACCATTAAATAATGAGACTGTATAGTTCTATCCTATTCCAATCTCTCACAGGGATAGTTGGCAATACATGAAAGCCTCAACAAGTCCCATGTTGCAGCCTCACAAATGTAATCACCTAACACACTGTGTTCTCCCAGGGCTTCAGTTATGAAAAACTCAGAGAGAACTAAATTCACCATTTTACCACTTGCAGTGATCAGCTCAATGTCAGGACAACACAGGGCAGGCAGTGTCTCATATCTCTATAAATCCGCTATTTTTATGTCATTTAAGCCCTGAAATTTTAACCCACTTTGATCTGAGCAGACTTTGGTGTCCCCAGGCTGGTACCTGAATAACCAACGGCAACTCTTTCATCCTCTTGCCCCTCAGCTTTGGCTTCAGAGGACACTTTGCCACTGTTGCATTAAAAAAACCCCAGGAAAAAAAAACAACTACCATAGTCTGGTAGATGGTCTGGCCTGGAGATTGTCAGGTGCTTCTTGAGGCAGCTGTAATCACTCTTTTAAATCTTAATTATTTTTGTTTTAGAAGGCTTCCTAACAACACAAAAATTTCTTTCCTGCATCTCATTGGAATTGCACATTGCCATGGCAACCCATGCCTGAGATTTTTGTGGTCCAGGACCCATTTTATTGGTTATTAAATATCTGTGCAAGAAAAAAAAAAAAATATATATATAGCTTTGTTCTCCCATCTGTCTGTTCCATCTGTTTATTTTCCAGTGAAATACAACCATTTGGCTCAGCCACAGCTTTCTCCCTTTCTTCATGGTACTGGCTGAAGGAAAGAGAGATGCATCTACTGGTGGTCACGGAAGTGGTGGAGGGGAGGAAGAGGAATGGAAGACATTGGTGTGGACAGCAACCTGACCATTACACACATAGAAAAGCCTTTAACTGATGACAACACCTCATAGTCTGAACTGCTGCCCATTCCCAGTTATCTCCCAGCTGGGAAGGGAAAGAGAAGCTCAAGAGGACTTCTGCCAACATATTCCCCATCTGCTGCTGGTGGAGCAGCAGTGTCCTGGCTGCAGCTCAACCATAGCAGGTTTGTTTCCTGCCACAGGGTCACTGGGAAAGTGGAGTCAAACTTTTGTCACTGGTCAGCAACAGGAAACTTTACAACTCAGCTGCTTCCACTGAGTCGTTCTTACGTTCTCAAAAGATAAGGACAAAAGTATCACTCCATCCCGGTACACACTGTTCTGTGGAATGGAAAAACACCAGTAACAAGATCTCTGTGATGAACTGATTGTGTTCCTCCTGACCGTCCCCTCTGTGCCACACTGACCGTATTCCTCCTGACAGTCCCCTCTGTGCTGAACTGACCCTGTTCCGCCAGCAGGCCTGTGTGCCAAAGTGACTGTTCCTTCTGACAGTTCCCTGCCTGAATCAGAACCTGTGCCGACGGCTGTTTGACATCCCCCCCTCCCAGGCACTAATTCCTCCCAGCAGTGTTTGCCTTGCCTGTCCACCCCCACAGCTCTGCTGGGAGAGAGGATGTGTTCCCAGCCTCTCAGCTCCCTCTCATTATTTAAGCTGTCAGTTGTTAATTATAGTACTGCATTTAAACTTGATACTTCCAGGGGGCCAAACCATGCTATTAGCCCCAAATCGGTTCCCAGTGGAATATTTTTGGAGACTCTGCTAGAAGTGAGCCTGTGCCTCCATCAGCCAGGGTGAGACATTCCTGACTGCTCTCAGGAGATTGGAACTGCACTTGCTCCTCTAAGACCCACAGCTGCACTTGTTACCTTTCAGAGCCAACATTCCCACTCTCTAGGTGGGAGTCATGGCTTTCGTAAGGATATGAAAATAAGGTTATATTGCTTTTAATGATCTAAAGCTATTAAAAAAGTGTCCAAAGGAGGACTATGAAGATGGGGAAGGGTCTGGAGGGGCCGTGTAAAGAGCAGCTGATGTCATTCGGCCTGTTCAGCTAGAGAAGAGGAGACTGAGGGGAGACTCATTGGGGTCTGCAGCTCCTCCCCAGGGGCAGCTCTGATCTCTGCTCCCTGTGACCAGGGACAGGACCCAGGGAATGGCTGGAGCTGTGGCAGGGGGGTTGGGATGGAGCTCAGGGAAAGGTTCTTCCCCCAGAGGGTGCTGGCACTGCCCAGGCTCCCCAGGGAATGGTCCCAGCCCTGAGGCTGCCAGAGCTCCAGGAGCCTTCGGACAGCACTGCCAGGGGTGCCCAGGGTGGGGCTGTTGGGGGGTCTGGGCAGGGCCAGGAGTTGGAACCAATGGTCCTGTGGGTTGCTTCCAGCTCAGGATATTCTGTGATTCTCTGAATCACACAGCCATGACCACCAGGCCTGGGAGACCCACACATTCCTTTTGGTGAGGAAGGTATTCCTGTGAAGTTGTCAAGAGTGGTTAGGTCAAGTGAGAGCAAACACCTAAGAAATAGATATGATGCTGATATTCTTTAGCTTGTAGCAACATTACCCAGCCAAGTTGTCCCTTTGCCTCATGTGACCACAGAAACCTTTACTTCAAATGCAGAAACAAGCGAACAAGTGCAGTGATCAAACCATCCACCTGCTCAGGGCAAGAGCATGGGGGGAAAAAAGGAGCAGACTGTATTATGGGGGAAAAAAAGGAGCAGACTGTATTATGGGGAAAGGCTTGAAGATCTTGGCAGAAGAGCACCCATCTCCCTTGACTGTGTTAAATGAGGCATTTCTTTGTGGGGATTTTTTTCCAGAAGAATCAGGTGCGATGGATCAGATGTGCCAGAGGAAACTTAAGGGCTGGATGAAGAGTGCTGCAGAAAGCACCTGCTTCTGGCACCACCTACCCATTGTGGTCACTCAAGGCCAACTGAGCACCACAAACCACAGCCCAGCCCAGGGACAACAGCCAGGAGAGTCCAGCTGCATCTCTGCCTCTCTCATCTGGCTGGAAGCATTTTCCTCAACATCTACAGAGAAATCACTGTAAGAGATTTCACAGCATGCTTAGCAGGATGTAACTCATCCTGAAAACAACAAAAAGCAGAAAAGAGGCAATAAATGGAAAAGAACTAAAATAGAAACATGAAAATTGTATTGCATTGAGCCGCAACTATAGTTGAGAACAGCCTGTGCACCAGGAGATTCAGGGTGGCTGTTCAGCTCCCCAGTGCTTTGCCAAATTTGCATAAAAGCACCTCAGTAATTATAATTTCATCTTGAATAGGTATTGTTTTAATTGTGACTGCTTTTCCTGCTCTGCACTAACTGCAGGAATCACAAAAGAGCAGCAGGAAGGCTGAGGATGACTTTGGCTTCTTCCTCCAGTCACCTCAGTGACCCATCAGATCCTCACTCTTACTCCCCCGAAGTCTGTGCAATGCAAAACAAACCCTGCAGTGCTGAAATAATCACAGCCCCTAATTACAGCCCCAGAGGGACTGTGCAAAGAAACCCAGTACCCTCCTACCCAGGACAATAAAGCTCCAGCAAAGCTGTCTCAGAACATGATGCCAAGCAACACGATGCCAAGCAGAGAACCACTGTGGCACTTGCTGGTGAGGTCAGCAACTTGAGCTCCAGGTGGTTTCACTTAAAATCAACTCCTCTGTCAAACCACTGGTTCTCAGAGAGCTTAAACCCTCAGCAAACTCTCAGAGAAACCCCTTTAAGGTAGCACCCACTGTTATCTGAGTTCAATAATTTAATTCTCATTGCATGATAATCTGATATCCAGCCAAAAACCTTGGAACAGCCTGGTCTAGTGGAAAGTGTCGTTGCCCATGCAGGAGCTTGGAACTAGATGATTTTTAAGTCCCAACCCAATCCATTAATCTATGATTCTATTAATTATGCTGATGTGCTCACCTGTCTTTCAGTGTATGTGAACAGTCATTTATTAAATACCATTTCTGGGACTGGTAACCCCTGCCCCCTTAACCTCTTCTAACCTGATCTGAACACACTTGACCTCACAGTTCTGTGGAGGGAATGGTTCAGGCAAGGACCTCTCTAATTTGTCATCTTTAAAGGCATGATACTCAAAAAAAAAGACAGTGTCCAGCTGAGAACTCAGCAGTGAGCAAAGTGCATTAATTATCTCCTTCATCTTGCATATGACAGTAAGTGCCGTATCCTTGGAGGAGGAAGAGGAGACCAAGTGGTTCATGGTCTTTTTGAGCTTGAAAGAAAAGATATGCAAAATTACCCAGGAACACTTTTAATTAATTGCTGCCAACTGACAGCAGCCCGCAAAACAGCCCTTTGCCCATCAGCATTCAGACAATTAGCTCTGTCCTCCACTTGAGATGGTGGAGCAGCTCTGTATTTATTCATATTTTGAGTGAGTTCAAAGTGAATCGCTTCTGTGATTTATTGTTTGCAGAGAAAAATCTCTACATCTCATTTCTTCAAAGAGTGCTGTCTCCAGCTCAGGGATCAAAGCACTGCCAAGGAGACATTCTCCCCTGGGGAGGGTCAAGACTAAGTTTTCCACTTTGTTGGCACCTTTCAGCAGGAGCTGTCTGTGACAGAGAACCCGTCCTTAGAATCATAGAATGGTTTGGGTTGGAAAAGACCTTAAAGATCATCTCATTTCACCCCCTGTCACCTTCTCCTAAACAGAATTGCTTCAATGCCTCACCCTCTGGAATGTCTGTCCGTTGACACTGACGCCAGAATGCTGAAGGTACTACATAGATTTTTCTCTGGAGCATCTCACCTGTGTGCCACCCCTGGCTCATCCCATGGGTGTTCAGGACAAGCAAAGGGGGTTCTGGTGAAGGAGGATAGTTTGAGCAATTCCTGAGAGCACAGAAAGGAGCGGTTGTCATGGACACCAACATGAAAAGGGAGGGTCCAATTCAGCTCTGCTCTGCCTGTCCTCCCTTGGCCCATCATGTGCATCTGTGGAGTACCCATTCCACAGCACAGAGGTAAAGAAAATTGAAAATTAAAATCTGCATGGGAGCAAAACTGCAATATTTAAGGGCAGAGTCCCTAGTCTTTCCAGCCAGGACAGCTATTCCCAAATACATAAAGCCAGGACATACTTTGGAGTATATGGTTGCTGATGGTGGAAAGGAAGATGACGGAAGAGGTACATGCAAGGAAAGCTGTCCAGCATCTTGGGGAGAAGATCTCAATCCTAAACTTACTGAGGAGAGAAACCTTTCCTGGGCTGGATTCAGGCCCCTGCAGAGCACTGGGCAACAGCTGTACTTGGCACTTTCCCCTGGCTATGTAAGACTGACTCTGTGACCTCCAGAAGTTTGAGAAATTTCACCATGCTTTCATTTTCAAAGGGAAACCTCTCCCCAGCTATAAAGCTGATGGGTCTGATTATTTGGTGCTGAAATGTTTTGTGTTTCCTATTTGAAATTAGTATTTCACTTTATACCATAAATTTTGTTTGTTCTAGCCAATCAAATTTTCCCATTGCCTTTTCCACATAGAGTTCATCACAGTCTTCTGGTTGGATTTTAAGCATAAAATAAATTCTGAACCAATCTATTTTTTTTTCATCTTCTTTTTTTAAAGACAAAACTTTGGTTCCTGAATTACTTCTGAAAGGTTCTATTATATGCACACGCATGCACAGAATTGCTCTAACAGAAGACCTTTTTGGATCCAGTAGGACTGAAATCCAACATAAATTAGAATATTTTCAAGATGATTGCTTGCAAACATAAGCATCAATTAGTTATCTCAGTCTGGTTAAGCAGCAGTGTGGGCAGATGATTACAAATAGTTGTGTTGCTGCCACTGACTTTCACTTACTGAAATCCCTCTGGTTTTCGTAATGATCTTGGTCTTTCTCTTAGATCCCAGTCCAGTGAAGCATCTAAACCTACACTGACATAAACAAGCCCAGATGCCGAAAGTAACGTGAGTGCTTTACAGACTTTTGAATTAAATCCAAACAGGAGCAGCCTTTGTTTATCACATTCATTAGGAACAGCAGCCCCAGGGAGGCAGGGGCGTTTAAACTATTACATGGTAGTGTAGGGTAGTGATCACATGGTGTAGGGAAGAACCAGGAACTCACAAAACATGATGAACCAAAAGATGTTTTTAATGAATCCTAGGGCAGAGCATTCACAGACCTGCGTGCCAGACCTGGGCGTGTTTCAGCCGTGCTGGACATCTGCCCATCTCCAGGGCGCCAGTCCTGCTCTGCTCAAACCTCTTCCATGGCCCAGTTCTTTGAACTCTCCAGGAAGAGACTGACTTGGGCATTGGGAATTTCACTGCCAGGCTTTTTGCTCAGCCCTGATTGAGGGCTTGGATTGCATGGGTGAACCAGATTGTATTAAGAGCCACCTGCTCCTTCCCCATCAACTTGGACTCAATGATCCTTGTGGGTCCCTTCCAAGAAGAATACTGTGTGATCTGTAAACTCCCAGTCCAGCCCACCCAGCCCGGGACAGGCGAGAGCTGGGCCCCACCACAGACCTGGTAATTACATTTGTCTCAAGATTAGTCAGAAGGAATCTGTTCCCTGCAAGCTGAGCTGAGTTTGTCAGCAGCTGCCACTGCCTCCTCATGCCAGGCTGTGCCAAGCCAGGCTCGTCACAGTCTGCTGGATCTCTGGCACCGGCTCAGCTTCCTCAAGGCAGCAGAGGGGCATTAGCTGTGCCTCATTAGCATGGTGGTGGTTTGGGCTGCAGCCCTGCAGGGTCATTCCAAAGGGTGTTTCATAGAATCCCAGAATACCCTGAGTATGAAGGGATCCACAGGATCATCAAGTCCAACTCGTGGCCCTGCACACACAGCCCAGTGATCCCACCCTGGGCATCCCTGGGAGTGGTGTCCAAAGGCTCCTGGAGCTCTGGCAGCCTCGGGGCTGAGACCATTCCCTGGGGAGCCTGGGCAGTGCCCACCACCCTCTATACTTGCAGCCCCATTCAGGATTTTGGAAAGGGAAGAAGCTGGGAGTGAGTGAGGAGGTTGAGCACATCCAGACTCCCCAGCAGAAAGGAAGCCCCAGTGCTTCTCTGTCCCTGTGTCTCAGGAAATGTACACATTTCCTCTAGGGGGTTCACCTCCAGCCCAGCAGAGAAACTTTAGGAGACAAACCCAGAACTGACTCACCTCTTCCCCCATCTCCTTTCCTCAAGGTCTCCACTCTCCCTGATTAAGAGATCCTGGAAGCTGGCACTCCCTTTTTCTACACCTTCAGCCCACTCATGCCAAAGTTGTGTTTAATCCCCTGCTGCAGCCTCACAGACTGAAGAGCTGTGAGGAACATCTGAACTGTGGAGCTTTGTAGGGAACCACAGGCCCTCCTGCAAGGTCCTTCCTGCAGCTCCAACCTGAAGGCTCACAGTCCCTGCCCTCACACACCACACACTCATCCCCTACTCCACCTCCAATCCACAGAATTGTTCAGGTTGCAAAAGCCCTCTAAGATCAAGTCCAACCATTCCCCCAGCACTGCCAAGCCAAACAAAATTCATGTCCGCAAGTGCCACATCTGCAGGTTTTTTGAACAGTTCCAGGGATGTTGATTCTACCACTTCCCTGGGCAGCCTGTGACAGTGCCTGACAACTCTGTCAGTGAAGCAAGGCTGGTCAAGACTTGAAACACTTTGCTTCTCTCTCTCCTCTGAGTTCCAGGCAGCTCCTAGCTTTCCTGCCCAGGATGCTGTGGATGAATTGCACTGGTTCTTTCTTTGTTGAACCTCAGCACACGGTTGCCAGCCCAGACTTCCTGTGAAATTTCTTGGGACAGCTTTGTGCCCTGAAACTACTGAGCACAAGCCTGGAGCTAGGCCAATGCCTCTTCTCTGAGATTCGCTCTATGCTAAAAAGCAGAACAAGCCCCTCGTCCTCCTGCATTTTAGATCCAGAATTTCTTTCCTCTAAAAAGACTCAATGTCTGTTAAAAGTGCCAGCTTCCTGCACAGTATTGCTGCCCTCTTCTGGGCTCTCTGGCAGCCACTGGGCTCAGCAAAATTCCCGCTACATACACCAGTCCTTGAGGTCAAGAAGGTGGAAATCCTTCCCAAAGCCCTGTGTCCCCACATGACAAGACCTGGCTCTGAAAATGAAGATATTTGAGGTTGTGCTTTCTCTTGCCCTGTCCTATGAACCTTGACCCTAGTAAATGCTCGGTCTTTAGCTCTTCCCTGGGGCTGCTTTTTCAGTGGTGTGTAAAAAGTGGTATGGGAAGGAAACTGAGTGCAAGACTGACTGAGAATGTTGCTTTCTCTCACCTGATTTAACCTGTATGGTGGGTCTCCCACTAACTCCCAAATCCCACTGTCTGGAGCAGCCAGTGTTGCAGAGATCAATTATAAGCCAATCTTTACTACTAAAAGAAGTGGTTGTAGTCAGAGCTATTTGGGAAGAATAATTTAGAGAGTAGGGTGTCCCTCTTCTCCCTTGCTGGATGTTTCAGCTATTGTGAGGTGGTTGGGGGGACAAACAAAATGGACAGTGGTTGGAGGCATGCCAGGTGTATGAGTCTTTATGTGCCCCTCACCTGCTCTAGATCTGCTCCTTCCTGGGGGGGGCTGTTTCCCCTCCTGCCCCTCTCTTTTCTCATGGGAGCCGAGCTCATCACAGCTGAGAGGAGCCAGGACCCCCTGCCTTGCCTTGCCCTGCCCAGCAGCAGGTGGGATCAGCTACCTCTATCCCAACAGGGTTTTGGCAGTGAGTCCAGGCTGCTCTCCCTGTGGATGAAAACACGGTCCAGGACAGAGAGAGAGAGAAATGCTGGGGACACATTTGAGGAATTTCAAGGCATTGCAGAGAGCAGGCCTGGAGATGAGGGGAGAGGAGGGTTGGGAATTCACTGGGACAAGCTGGGAACCTGCATGGCATGTGGATGGATGCAGTCCCACCTGGGACAATTCTACAGGCAGACCTGAGGTTATTTATGTACTTAGAGGAGAGAAAATGCCAGGAGCTGTTGAAATAAGTGGCAGGAAGTGAGACTGTGGTAAGCAGACCTGTGGAGACTGGAGTCAGACTGGGACACCTCTGCTCATGTTGGCTGTGACTGGGAAGCCACATACTCTGCCCAGGTCATTGGCAGAGTGGGCAGAGAGAGGAGGGTCCTCCTGTCACCAGCACTTGGACAAAGGCTGGATGTGGAGAGCTCCAAGAGAGAGGAGCTATGGGCAAGGGAATTCCGGCAGGAGAGCTCTGCAAGTCTCACCTCTTGGTGTTCCCAGCTGGAGATGGGAAGGTGCCAGCAGGCAGGCACAGTGGCTGGGAGCTCCCAAGGCAAGGCCAATGGATCTCCAAGGGGGAAAGCAGAGAGCCAGTGCTCAGCCCCAGCTCAGGGGGTGCTCACCTCACTCCAGTTCCTCTCCAAGGCTCCAATCAGTCTTCCAAGGAGTCAGAGTAGATTCTATCCACCTCCATGGATCTTTTACCTGAGCTACTCCAAAGCACCAGAGTCAGCATCCCCAGGACTCCCAATACCTTGGGTCCCCTGGGGCTGGGTAGACGTGTGGAGCATGGGGCATTCTGCCTGCTGGGCAGTTTGGAGCATCCCATTACCACGGCGAGAAGGAATCTGCTGCTTCTCCCTGTCACCTTAGTGATGCCTCACGCTGGGCAGCCTCATCTTCCTGCCCACCTTGCTGACACTCACCACATCTGGTCTTTGTGGGAAATATGGCCCTGGGAGGAATCTGGGAAGAGGAAATAGAGCTAGAACACCCTAGGAGGAGAGGATGTTAGGAGAGATGATCATAGGGATGGAGGAGTATGAGAATGCTATTCAAGGCTTTTTTTGGTGGCAATTGTAGCAGAGAAAGAGGCAGGGAAAACCGAGAAACCCAGACTGAAGGTGAATTTGCCTTGCACTTCAAGAGGAAAACTCCGAGTCTCCATCTGTGGACAGTTCCTAGAACTGGCTCTGGGAGGGCTGAAAAAATAAGACCATATTGAAGAAAATAGGAAATTGTGGTTTTGAGGGGAAAATATATTTACAAAAGTCTCAGGAGAAGAATAGACAGAAGTTGCTGAGCAAAGATCAAGGTGTGGCCACAGGGAGGATTTCCTGCCTGCTTGGGTCATCCTAAAAAGCACATCACCATCTTCCAACAGGAGGTTTGGATTCAAGCCTGGAATCTTTAGGCAATCTCTTAGTTTGGATTGGAATCTCTTTTAAGAAGGGTGTGTTTTCTCAATGTTGCAGTTTGTTCTGGAATGATTGTCTACTGAGATCTACAAGTGAGCAGTTTAAATATACAGACAGCCAGAAAATTGGGAAGAGTAAAGCTAAAAACTCCTTCTCACTTGTACCAGGGTTTCTGGAGGTGGGATATAGGGGGAGGGAGAAGTGCTTTTAGGGTAAATACATTCAGATCATCCTGATGGCTTGTGAAAAAAATGTGTCTATAAGAAAACAGCACAAGGTAAAGAAAAAAAATAAGAGAAATACGAAAACACCCACCACTTCATTTAAGATCCAACAGAAATAAACTGCACACAACAGCTCAGAGACAGCAGAAGGCAGCAGCAATTATTCTTGGGGAAAATCTTGCCAGGCTAAGGAATCCTTCCCACCCTCCCTCCCTTCTCAGAATGATGAAATAATGAGAAAATCCATGAAAAACTTACACTTCCCAGCCCCATGGCTGGGCGGGGTGGGGAGCAGACACAGCAAGAGCAGCCTCACCCCTCATCCTGGCTGGAGCCAAAGAAAAGGGCAGGGCTGGGGGAGCGTGTTTGTTTCCAGGCTGTGCCTGTAGAGAAAACTTCACCCTGGTGAACAACAGGATGAGCAGATCCTTAATATTTCTTTAAACAAACAAACAAACAAACAAACAAAAATTGCACTACACCCTCATCTAAAGGATTTTTTCCTGATGCTTTGAGCACAAATAAACCAAGTCTGGTCTGAAATCAATTGGGATAAAACCAAGCAGGAGAAGGAATGAAGATTTCCTTGTGGTTTGTGCTGTGGGGCTGTGCATCCCTCCTGCCTGGCGTGGGCTGAGCCATGGGGATTTCCCTGATCACATTTTTTACTGAATATGCTGGAACTTGACAGTTAGTACCTTTGAGATCTCCACTTCATCAAATCAGAGTGAAAGTCATGTTCAGAAGTTATTACCAAGAAGGCAGCCAGCCAGGCCAGACTCTGAATGACTCGATGGATCGCATTTCCTGAGGGAACCAGGCTAAAAATATAAATGATCTGAGGCAGGTGCAACATTCCTGAAATTCCCTGGTTTGGGATTAATTTTAACTCATCAGCTCATTAAGGGATTTGTTTGTGAGTTCTCAAATGAGTTTAGCAGTCACTGAACATGTGCTGTGGTGGCAGGAGGAGGGATATCCTTCCTACATAACAAAGAAATTCCTGCTTGACATACAGAATTCTGGCTCACATGCAAAAGTGAACTTGGCTCATCCATAGGAAAATGTCAAGAATACAGATTCACTTTCTTACCACCTTATAGTGTTTGTTATTCCTGTGTTTGTCATTCCTGTGTTTGTCTTGCAAAGAGCACAACCAGTGCCTCAGTAAGTACATGGAAAAACCTTCCTGTGTTGTTCTGATTAGGAATTAACCTCCCTCCCTCCAAAGAAGCAAAGTGAGTTACCCCCACATGCTAACATTTTTAATAAGAATTGATACAGGAGTAGTTTCTGCATCCCTCCATGGCTGGAATCGAGGGATCCTGGATTGGTGGGCATTTTGCATCATCCCTTGGGTTGTTTTACCCTGTGAAGGGCTAAGCGTTGTTAATAAAGGCAGGAGCTGTCCTGATACCTACTCAGGATTAACCCTGGTAGTGCCAGGCCATTCTCTAAGACCTGAGAAGGGCTTTCAGTGCTCAGCAGAGTCCAGCTACCCCATGGGCTGTTCCATATTTGTGAGCAATGCAGAGGAGGAAGCAGCATAAAAGTAGGGGCAGGAACAGGGGGACCAGTTGGGGAGCAGAAAGAATAGTGTGAAAGAGCAGGGGTGAAGGGAAGCACAGCTACTCTGTATTTTGCATATTATAATATCTGGGACATGGGTCTGGGTGGTCTAGGGGAGTAGAGGGTTGAGGGGGCAGCAGGCTCAGCCTGAAGGTGCCTGGAGAAGCTCAGGGCTGGATTTGCAGGATGATGATGCCCGTATGGCAGGTGACACAGGGACATAAAGGAGGGAGGAAAATAGTGGTGGCCTCTGCCAGAGGGAGGTGAGATAGCGGGAAAAGGACAGCAGAGGGTAGCAAATGCCTGGATTCTTCTCCTGGGCTCTTGTGAGCCACAGGCTCAGCAGTATGTGCAGCTTGGTGCAGATGCACAGCGCACATCTGGGCAGGTTTTGTTTCAAGATAAAAGAGGGAACAAGGTATTTTGGTGACACAGATATGTTCTCACCACAAAGGCTTGTTCTGAAAGACATTTCCTTTAGAAATTTCCTGCCAAGCTATCCCCAGTGACCCCACAACCACCAGACAGAAGGCGAGGCACAATGTGAGGCTTTGATTAGAATCAGAGAAGGTTTTGACCAAATGAAAAAAAACTTCTCTATGTGGGGATTTCATTTCTCAGGAACAGCAGCAACGTTGGTTGCTGTTTGGGCAGCTTCTTCCTAAGAAGGTCTTTTAAGGACTTTTAAGGTCTGAGCTTTGCCCAGCTCCGCTGGGGTGTTGTGCCTGTGGATTGCAAAGATGGAGATTCTCATGCCTGGGTACCCTCCACATGCCACACGGCTCTCACTCTTTCAGAGAGGAAGCAGGTTTCCTTGCAAACATACTCAGATATAAACCAAAAGCCCAGCAGGGCTTTGCACTCATATTTTAGGACGCGAAGCCATCCCTGGGCCTGAATCCCTCTCACAACCCTGTCCCTGCACACCAGCCCAGCTGGTCCTGCTGAGGTTTCACCCCTGGCATGTCCAAGTTTCCTGCTTCTCTTTGCATGCTGCATGTTCCTTGTTTAATGCAGGGGGATGATTATGCATGCTCTAAGTGTCATTAGCAGCCCAATGCTGATCATTAGGCAGCCTCCTTCTCTCTGTCCCTGCAGATGTAGATTATCCATGCCAGACTCAGTGCTTGCCTTTGCCCCTAAAGCAGCTGGGAGATGGCCTCAACTGCTGGCTCATGTCATCACATCAAATAGGCTCATTCATCTTCATGAGAGAGCTGGCTGAGCAGGGCCATGTGTGCCAGGCCATTCCCTGCCCTCTGGCTGGGGCGATTAAGATTTTTAGGTGGTGAAAGGCACAGAGCCCTGGCAGGGAACAATTACAGTGGTCAGTCCTGGGCTGGTGGCACCTGAGGTGTTATAAATGGCCAGGAGTCCAGCTCCACAGTGATTTCAGCTTCATTAGAAACTGTCTGGGTAGGGGGCCCGTGGGGGTGTGCACACCACTGCTGCTCCCGTGACGGCTCAGAGGAGGAGGAGGAGGATGTCAGTTCTGTCAGTTCCGCCGTCGGGCGGATCTGGGTCTTCCTTCCTCATGAGAGACCCTGAGAAGACACATACTGACCTCAGGTTCATGGTCCCCACGCCACTCTTGGCTCACTTTGGTCAGGGTGAAAAGTTCTGACTATGGCCCTGATGTTGCCTCATGTCCTCTCTGGTCAGAGGTGTTACTCTGGCTTCTTATTTGCAGAGTGGCTTGTCATTTTAGGGGTCTTTCTTCACTAAATTTCATGGGAGTCTTATATTTGCATTCTTGATGACGTCATCCCTCTTCCCATGATCTCGGCTGGTTCAGCATCTCGGATGAGAGGGGAGCAGCGGGGGCAATACCCGACCGTAAGGAGGTTTACATGACCATAGAATTTTTAACAAATAACTCATTTAACGAACAACGTATTATTCTCATTAACATTAGAACTTTGTATCACTTCCTTAACAATTTGTTTCCTACATGGGGTATCTTAGGACAGAATTAAGGCTGATCCCTGCCCTTCACTGAAAATCTTTTCAATCCTCACTGAGTTATTTTTATGACTGTAGGTGCCTCTGCCAAGCACGAAGGAATGGAGCTTTCTCATTGAGGCATATTAAGTTTGATAACAACCATTTTCAGGATCATGTCATCTGCCAAAGAGGCTCTTGCAGAAACACAAGAGCAGCA
This sequence comes from Nicator chloris, assembly GCA_013400495.1. Classification (NCBI taxonomy): domain Eukaryota; kingdom Metazoa; phylum Chordata; class Aves; order Passeriformes; family Pycnonotidae; genus Nicator; species Nicator chloris. The sequence continues at coordinate 187,000 of WAAE01012979.1, forward strand.
TCTTCTGTGTTCATAGGTGGCATTTCAAGTGATCCCCACTGCTTGTTTCTGTGATGAGTCTTGAGTGCAGTAAGTGGATTACACATGGGACAGACGCATTTGAGAGGAAGCCTCTTACATGTATACAAAACTCTGCTTAAATTCACAGGGCCTGGCATGTCAGGCACATAGAGCAGGAGAGAAATCACAAACCAGAGAGCAAATGGGAGATGCATTTTTGGGCTGGTAGGGTCAATACTCCCCCTTTACACTTGAGTCTTACCATCCTGTCCTCCTGGCATGGATATCCACAGCCAAACACAATCCCCTGGCCATGGGATACTGGAAAAATGGCAGCTTGAAACATGAGTCGGAATCCCTGACATGGCTGAGAGCACCTCTTCCTTCCAGCTGATCTCCCCTGTGCTCCTGAAGCCGTGGCTCCTCTAATTTCAGCTGTAATTAGGGGTAATTTAGCCTCTCTCTGAAAATGAGAGCAAACAAAAATGCAATGCTTGGCAAACAGGGTGGGATGTTGGGTCAGTGAAATGGGTTATTTGCTCAGGGCTGGAAAGTGGGATTTTCCATGTCTGCTCTGCTTGAGATGATTTGAATTAATACATCCAAGACACTTTGCTGCATCTCAGTGCCTCCTACAGGAGAAAAAGATTCTGTCTTCTGCCAAAGTGTCGTAGTTTGACACTGGCCAAATGCCAGGCATCCACAAAAAAACATTCATTTTCCTCTGCTATAGCTGAGCAGAGGAGGGGGAAGAAACTCAAAGGGCTCATGAGTTGAGATAAGGATTAGGAGAAAACACTCTAAGGGCAAAATAGGCTTAAACTTAAAGGTATAAAGTAAATTTTTTATTGACGGAGTTAGAGGAGGAAAATTAGGAATAAAAAAAGCCCTTAAAACCCCCCCCCCCCCCAGCCCCTCCCTCCTTCCCACCGACAACACAGGGAGACGGGGCATGGGAATTTTGGTCAGTTCTTCACTCGAAATCTTTTTTCAGTTTAGTGAGAGAAGTGAGAGAAGTCTCTTCTGCTATGCCATGAGGGTCTTCCCATGGAGACAGTTCTCTGTGAACTTCTCCAACATGGTTCTAATTTTCACAAGTAGCAGTCCCACCCAACCTGCTGTAACATGAGTCCCTCCCATGGGCAAAACAATCTTCCCAAAACTGTGTGGTGTGGGTCATTTTAGTCCATGGGGTGTACTCTTTTAAGGATAAACTGCTCTGGTTTGGAACCAAGAGCCCTGTTCCTTTATCTTTGGAAGCAAAGGCCCTCTCTGTCTCTGGAAGCCAGGGCCCTCTTTCTCTGTTTGAGTCTCCCATGAGATTAGAGCTTTTTAGCATCCACTTGCTCTGACATGTGCATCTTTTCTCATAGGCTGTGAATGGGTCTCTGCATCCCCCTATAGACTTAATGAATTACAGGGGGACAGTTTGTTGTATTATAGTCCTCACTACATCTTGCAGAGAGATCTTGACTCAGACACTTGGAGTACCTCCTCCTACTCTTCCTTTCACTGACTGTGGTGTTGCTATGTTGTCTTCTGCCACATGTCCTCACTTTCTCCTCTCTCTATGAAAAAAAAAACCCTGCTGCTTGTAAGCACCACTGCCAACAAACTCCACCAGTTCAAAGATTTCTGCAGGATTTTGCAGCACTGAGAAGTTGATCTCAACTCATTCTCCATTCTGATGGAGGCTCCTGCCTTCCTTAGCAGACACCTGTATTTCCAAACCAGGACACTCCAACACTACACCCACAAAGCAGCACCCAAAATCCTGTCTCCAGTCACAGCAGCAAGGTGACACAGCTGTCCCAGATACAATAGAACAGCTGGAACGTGCAGAGAACGTGGTGTAGCCCAGGGCCATCAAGTTAGAGGTGGGCGGGAGTCACACTGAAGAGGCAGCAGGATGATGTAGCACAGAAAGGGCCAACAGCCTCTGCTTTTCACAGGAGAGTGGATCTGGGAGCAGTCTGACTCTGCCCATCTCAGCAGTGGCAGTGAAACTTCTCTCGGTTGCTTTTTCAGGAAATTGTCTGGTAGCCCAGCAAAGGGCGCCTTCTCCTCTGCTGCTCACTGCAGACCCATCAGTTAAGAGCTAAGGCTCTACTTTACCTCCCTTTGAAGGTGTGAGAAACAACATTCTTAAAAATTTCAAAGTTTTATTAAAAACCTTAACAAAATAAAACAGAGGACTGAATAAGGAAAAGGAACAGCATGCTGGGAGTTGGTGACCATGCCAGCTATGAGCTCATCTACAAAGTGGCTGCTCTGCTTTTTATACCCCTGGGGTTACATCAGGCAACCCTGGCCTCTCCCAGAGTTTGTCAGTCAACTCTTCTTTGCCGTTCACTGCTGGAGGCTTCTTTCTTGCAGCTTGGTTGGAGGTCAGGTGTCATCATATCACAGCTCCCAGTAACAAGCCTTCTCTCCTCCCCAAATGCCCCATGCAAGGGCACAGGTACAGAGCCTCCCTCCACATGTCCTGACCACCAGGGCCATCCTTGGAAACCCTGCGGGGGGGAAGGGGACTATGGGGAGAACAGAGGACATTGAAACAACAAATCACAATAACAGAACTGTACATCAATAAAACGGCTCTTAACATATACACAATATTAATCTCTTCATTGTGAGAGCCAACCATCGCATAAACCATCTATAACAAACCCTCCTTTTCTGTAAGTCATTTGGCTCAAACAATTAATAGTATCTGTTGATGTGGGTGAGGACAGTGGGAACAAGAGAGGAAGAGGAAAAAAAACCCACAAAAAATGAACAAAAACAAACAAAAAACCCAAACCGAAAAACCCCACAACCCACAAACCGAACCCTTAGGTATTCTTTGACATGAATTGGTTGGTGTAGACAAAAAGGACTCACAGAGATCTGGTTTGGCTTTTTACCCCCATCTAGCATGCCTGTGGGGTTGCTACCCATAGCAGGTGTATCTTGGTGGTGAGTACAGAGGCCAACTCGGTCTTGCCCTCTAGTTCTTGACTTACTCCACTTGTCAATTGTAGTCATATTGGATTCTGAAGGGAAAAGACAATTTGAGGTATGATAGAGGTCCAGTATAGCTTGTACCCCCATCTTACCATGCCTATGGGGTTGCTGCCCACAGCAGGGCTATATAATTTTGGTGGCAAGTACAGGGGCTAACCTGGTCTTACCCTCTAGTTTCTGTCTCACTCCACTTGTCTATTCCCAAGGGAGCTACTCTAGCACTTCTCACTGTTCCCTGTGTACTTACCCTCAACAGATACTTACAATCTCCATCTATTAAAATAGGACAATTACATTAATAATCAATATGATTTAAATTTTCTGCCTAAAGTGTTACTTCAAACAGTCTTCGAGCTGGCTGGTGGAAGCTTGACTCTACTTTTTGGACATCTTGGGAGCTTAGAGGAGAAGCAGCAGAAGTCAGGCAATCTTCTTGCTGGCCTGGCTAGAACTACAATGCTGGCTTATGAACCATTGCAGGCAGGTGTCCCCTGGCTATCACACTTGGCAGAGACACTGCAGTTATCCTAGTTGAGCTCACATGGGAAAAAAAAAAGCCATCAGCATAAAAAACCCCTAAAAGTGCAAGTAGTTTTTCTCTAATAAAGAGGTGGATTTATCCCAACTCTGATTTCCTGTAGCAGCAATGTTCACCAGCTTACACACATATACCTGTCGCTGTTGTATTAGGGGCAGCGGTAACGAACGACACAGACAACAAGTTTTCTAGAAGGTTATTCGCTTTTATTAAACAAAACACACCATTTTTATAGACCCTTACGACACAGCTGGACATGATTGGTCTTTGATAACACCCCATCACCATCATTGGCTAATTAGAAACAACGCCTCTTTGTAAACATCTTGTACACAATTTGGGAAAACAGCAGGTGCACAAGATTGTTTAAATTCTTTCTCCCAGTTTCACAGACCAATGTTTTAGGAAACTTATCTCTGTCACAGGCCTTACTGCTGCTCTGAGCAGCAGCTAGCAGGCCAAATCAGGCTCACACATACCCCTCCCCAATCTCTGGTTTTCAGGGTCTCTAGGATGCTCCAGGCTTGTTTGCACTGGCAAGACCTGCGTGTCTGCCTCTCTAGGCTGTGGAAATGTGCCAGTGGCATGGACTTCTCTCAGGACAAGAGAAAATGCTGTGGTTTTGTGCTGGCAAGGGAAAGGCACAAGCAGCAGCTGTCACTGATCTGGTTATTGCTGTCACCGATGGGGGACACTGCTACATTCACACTGTGGGCTGCATGTAGGATGGAAGAAGGTGACTTTGTGAGAAAGGTGATAAACAGGACTGGCAACTGCTGAAAAAGGCAAAATAGAGGTCTCCTTTTTGATCAAGGTAGAGCAGGTCTGGGGAGGAAGAATATCTTTAGCAGTTTCTCACTCAACAGTACAGGGACAGTGACCAGAGGAAGGCAACACCACATTAGGATTTACTATCAGCATTCCCCAAAACCTTCTGGGTTTAGCAAAAGCTTTTTGGCCACAGCCACCTGTTCTTCTTGCACTCAGCTGGGTTTTCAGCTGCACTAGGCTGTCCAGCCCTTGGGATCATGGAAAGGACAGTTCTCACAGAGAAAAGGGATAAATGGACTGGTCGTGTCTAGGATGCCTCCCCTTCTTTCTAGGGCTGGCAGCCCCTTTTTGCCTTAACAATTATAAAATGCAAACACAGAAGCAAATTCCTTTTCTCTACAAGAACAGAGTGTACACAGAATGCTAGGGGCTACTCTAGCTAGCAGAGCTTAGCAGTGACATACACACAGACTCATCTCTTTTCTTAGGTGGGACAGCAGTTGGATGTAGGGAGCTGTGTATTTAGAGCTATGTCTCTGAGCGTGCTTAGCCTGTGTGTGCACCCAGGGAAATGTGCAGAGCCAGTGCACACACATAGGTACTTGCTCACTTGCACAGAGCCCCAGTGTACAGTGGCACCTGTCAGCAGCACACACCTGCACACACACAGAGCTGTGCACAAACTTACTCACACCTTAAAGTGTATAATTCAACACACGTGCACAGAGCAGTGCACACAACACAAATATCTCACACAGGGCCATGCTCACACTTACAGAGCTTGTGCCCACTCACAAGCACAGAGCTGCATTTAAACTCACACTTGAGAGTGTGCACTTTAACACACATGCACACAAAACATGCACACATCAGCACATATATGTGCAAAGTGCTGTGCACACCAGCACACTTGTATACTGTGCAAAACAGGAGGTGTACATGCACATTTGGGCACACTAGAAAATGGATGTGCACACAGCTTATGCACACTAACACATATGTGCACCTTAGCACTTGTGTGTGTACACAAAGCTGTACACACAGGCACACACAGGCTCAGCATGTGTCGACTCATACACCCTGGCACACACGTGCACAGAGTCACACACACACTGGCACATATGTGCACAGCATTCCCCAAAGCCCTTCTGGAAAGAGAATAGTAGGACATCTACTGTCTGCTAACCCCCTTTAGGCAATATTTAACTGCTTAGTTTCACAGACTGATGTTACTGATGGGGTAAAAAGCCCCCTCCGTGCCTTTGGGGTGGGAATAGGCAGTGCTGTTTTAAAGGAAAGGCTAAAGAGACACCATGTTGGATTTTTGCTTAAAATCGAGCACCTTTTTGCTGCCCTGTCTTTTTAGGAGCTTGACTAGCACAAAGGAGAGGATTGGAAGAATTAGCAGTTTTTAGGCTCAGCTCCTGCTGTTCCAGTGGGGCTGTTCAGTGGTTCAGGAGAGGAAGGGAATGGGAACTGCAGGTTGCAGTAGCTAAACTGTTGTGCTTTGCCCAGGGGCTCTTCTTATCCCTTAACTGAAGGTGAGGGGAGGGGTGGGATACTAGTCCTTCGAAGCCAGGGACTATCCTTTTT